>JAQFVV010012881.1:250115-481806 GCA_028023455.1 Epiperipatus broadwayi | reverse complement strand
CAGCCAATAAAAGTGCACTATATATATATATATATAACAAACTAACCAAAGGAAATACATATAAAAACAAAAAAAAAAGACTTATAAATCCAATAAATAATATTATATTTGATAGAGTGTAGTAGATGTTTAAACCAGTATATAGGTGAGTCAGCAAATAGTTTACATGTCAGAATGACTAATCATAGATTTGACATTTTGCATAAGAATAAAGATAGACCGGTTTCAAAACATTTTAACTTACCGAATCATTCAATTGATGATTTAAAAGTAGTGATTCTTCAGGAAGGTTTTTCTTCTACAAGGGAGAGGAAACAAAAGGAGAGTTTTTTTATTTTTAAATTCAAGACCTTAGAACCACATGGATTGAATTTGAACACTGGAACTATTACATCTCTGGGTTACCTGGTCTCCTAAATGATTTCTATATGTGTGTTTTTTTATGTGAAAATTTTCTTATATGAGGTTTTTTATGTAAAGATTGGTTACATGGATGTTTAATATCTGTGTTTAATTGGTTTGTAGATGAATAATTAGTTATAAATTATTGTACTTTGCACTAACTATAATTTTTGATTAAAATGTATAAGTATTTTAGTTTTTAATGAATATTAATGTGAGCACAGCTATTTTTGTATGTGAGCATAGTTTAATTTTTCTATGTATGCACATATGTATATTTTAATTTTTAATTTTGGATTTTTTATTTTTATATTTATTTTAATTTAAATAGAATTTAAGCTTGATTAGGAGGGAATGTAGTTTTTTTTTTTTGTTTGAATTTCGTCATATATTCTGTGTTAGATTTTGTGACCAATCAGGGGGGGGGGGTTGTTAAATTTTTAATCTTTTACCAAATCTGTAATTTTTGATTATCGCCACTTTACTGTGTATTTTTTACTTTCTGATGAAAACCAGTCCTCTGGTTGAAATATAATATTATTTATTGGATTTATAAGTTTTTTTTTGTTTATATATATGTATGTATGTGTGTGTGTGTTCTCCAATCATATCAACAAATTAAAAAAAATTCTTCTCCTTTTTCTTTTCAAAAACTTTGTTTTCTATATCATTACTGAACATATATATATACATATATATAATATATTTATATATATCTATATCAATACTGAACATATATATATACATTTAAATAATACCAACTCCAATGTTTCAACTGTTTTTATCTTCTTACTGTCATTTTCAAGGATCTGCAACAACAACATAAAATACATATTTATAAATAAACCTCAATTACATAAATACCTTCATCTTACATTAACATAAGCAGTCACAAACATATCAATCTTACATAATTATATCTTACATAAATACCCTCATCTTACATCAACATAAACAGTAACAGACATATCAATCTTACATAATTATATTTAAATAATGTAAAAGGATGTGTAATAAAAAATATTAGTGGCAGAGCTAAGTAAGTAAAATCTACTTATGTAAGATTGATATGTTTGTTACTGTTTATGTTAATATAAGATGAAGGTATTCATGTAATTGAGGTTTATTTATAAATATGTATTTCGTGTTGTTGTTGCAGATCTTTGAAAATGACTGTAAGAAGATAAAAACAGTTTAAACGTTGGAGTTGGTATTATATAAAGGTATATATATGTTCAGCATTGATATAGAAAAATAAAATTTTTGAAAATAAAAGTGAGAATTTTTTTTTTTAATTTGTTGATATTATGTATATTGGAAATAAATATTTTTTGTAATCTTGATTTAATTATAATCATGACTGAAATCCATTTGAACACATTAAAGTTAAAGTGTGACAATTTTTAAAAATATTATTTTTAAGTCATATATTGCATAGCAAAAAAATTAATAGTTAGTTTTTTAATCTAAATTAAATTTAATAAATTGATTTCTATTAAGCGAATATATTTATATAAAGAGAAAACTCATTTTTACAAAATTAATTTAATGATAAGTTAATATTTCAAATCAAACTTTCCACACTCAGTTTCAAGTCATTTATTGAAAAATCAAAAATAAAACATACTTGTATTGTTATTGCTTATTATTACTGTTGTTTATTAGGCCGAATACTTTATTTTTTAATTAAAATTTAATCATATAATTTTATATATTTAATTTTAAACGTTCAAATTTATTTTAAGGTATAGATGTTTATAATCACTTTTATCTAAGCACACTCCAGTTTTTTACATGAGTATGGTAAAATTTGTGATTCTTTTTAATATCCTGATAATAATTTTTGTATATAAAATAGAAAAAAGAGAATGCTTCAAAGTGTAGAAAAATATAAAAAAAAGTATTACAAATTGCAATTTCTAAATTAATTAAGCCAATCATTAAGAACTATAAGGCCCAAAAGTCTAAATGGTTTTAATTGCTCTATCTCTTTATCATTTGTTGCAGGCCTAAATTATATTTCAATTAATCACTGTAACTTAATTTCTACACATGGAATAAAAGCCCTTTCTATTTCAGGGATAATTGTGAACCCATTTGGCTGACCATCATCAGTTGCAATGCATTATTTTTTTAATGCAATTTATTTTAGCATCCCATGTTTATGACGACATTATATATTTTAATTTACTTCTTATATCATTATGTTGCAAATAGATAATGACTGTACACACATCAGTAAAAAAAGTCTTTTTTTTTTTTAAATAATATAACAATACTGATTTAACAAGATGTAGCAGTTAATGAAGTCTTTTTAATTTCAAACAAAGATTCATTTAAGGAGTCAATTTGCATACCCTTAGTCAGATAATTTAATTATTTTGTTCCGAGCAGTAATTAGAAAAGTGAAATTATTTCAGGACATTATTTTAATGTTTTCAAAATCATAGAATGAAAAAGCCAAATTACTACTATTTAATTAGGGTAATGAATTATTAATTTTCCGTAATTTTAATTTGCTAATAACTACGCTGAGTTATTACTTTTTCTGCATTCTCTTGATTAGAGTTAGAAAATTTTAAAGAAAAATAAACAAAAGCATTCTAAGTAATTCATAGTTATGAATAAAAAAATAACTTTTCCTCACAATTTTTGGAAAACTTGCTTTTATGCTGCGTTAAAATAATAAGGCAATATTTGGACTTTTTTTTTTTTAATTTATATATTATATAGTTTCCTTAATTATGCTATGCACAGGTATAGACTGGCCAGTTGCAACGGGGCTTATAAAAATACAGGCTGGGTTCACAAGCTGGACTAGCTTTAAATTCTTAACTATTCAAATAATACAAACATCGAGTTTCTTAATTTAATTTTTTAATATGCATTGTATAGATTATTTACCTACATAAATCTAAGCTGTTATATATACATCAAATAAAATACAATCGATATGATCTGTACATCGCTTATTTCCAGAGGCAGTAGTAGGAACAACCTGTTTCAATTACAAGACACTGCCTTTGGTTGCACTTTTTGAGTTTATATGACTTAACTCCTATTACTCTTCTGAAGTTGTCAGATGTATTGCATTTCTCAATCAAGTATGGCCATATATAATCTCTTGATGAACGAATATGGTCTGATTTCCTTATTATTTACAAAATTTTTTACTAACATTTTGCTAACTAATAAAACACACTCTAATTACAGTTATTCATGAGTTATTCGTGCGTGCTTACATTCTTTCAATGTCCAACACAATGCATGTTCTCTATTTATTGCATACACAAATACAATAATGTTTATCTTTATTAATGCATAGAATTTTACTCTATTTTAACACACATACACACATATATATATATATAGGATTTTGAACTCAGATTTTCAAGCACCCTTCAACTATCCACACTATCCTATACAACTGATACACATGACCACACACATGTAGAAAAGATTAATAATCACCAATATATGTATTTTATGCTAAACCAGCACTCATCAGTTGGTCCAGATTGTCATCTCTCTCATATATATATATATATATATATATATATGAGAGAGAATATTTGCTATCTTAATATAAACTGAGCATTGATATATATATATATATATATATATATAATCAATGCTCAGTTTATATTAAGATAGCAAATCTTCATACTTTAATGGACAGACTTCAATCCACTGCAACCTCCAACTTTTCAGCCATCCATATCATTGAAAATCTGATGATGAAAACTCTAATCCCATGCTGATGCTAATATTATTGCCATGACCATGTTGACCTGAATTCACTCTGACCCATCATGTAGTTTTCATCATCAGATTTTCAATGATATGGATGGCTGAAAAGTTGGAGGTTGCAGTGGATTGAAGCCTGTCCATTAAAGTATGAAGACTTGCTATCTTAATATAAACTGAGCATTGATTATATATGTGTGTGAGAGATGATAATCTGGACCAACAGGTAAGTGCTGGTTTAGCATGAAATATATATATATTGGTGATTATTAATCTTTTCTACATGTGTGTGGTCATGTGTATCAGTTGTATAGGATAGTGTGGATAGTTGAAGGGTGCTTAAAAATCTGAGTTCAAATCCTCTATTCTTACAATTAAGCTCCCAGGTTTGTGAAGAGATCCTGGTTTTTAAATATATATATATGGCTGTGCGTGCATGCATGGAATTTTAAATATATATATATGGCTGTGCGTGCATGCATGGAATGCTATACTATTTTAATTATCTCATAACTATAATTTGCCTTAATATATTTGTATACAGGAATATGTTAGACTGTTTTGCCCTCCTGCTAGATTAAGGTATAGCAAAGTATAATATTTTTTTATCCTAGTTGTATCCTAATTGTAGCACCCAGAATAAACTTAGTAATGGCTTTCATCAGTGAATTGCTTTTAATCTGGGAGCAATGCGCGTGTATCTTTTTTTTTTCTTTTTTTTTGGGGGGGGGGGGGGGGATTTATTACATATTTTTTCTTGAAGACATCATTTACTTATGTTTTTTTAATAGTAAAACCATTTATGTCTCTGGATTATACAATGCAATATTCAAATTTCCCAGCTGTTTAGCTATCTAAAAAGTTATTAGAAATAAACACATAACACCACAAGAAAACTTAGCAATAAGAGTTTAATTAACTCTAAATATAGTTAGGGATACCTCCAATATCCCTCCAATACCTAGTACACAACATGAGACCCAACCCTAATTCAAACCTTATGATATTAACATTTCTCATTAATGAAAAATATTAGATAATGCTAGGGCACATAAAAGACAAACCATTAATCACAATCTAGGTCTTAAAGCCTAATCTAAATAAACATTAAATCAAAGTTTAAACCAAGTCAGTCAAATAGATGTGACAACTAACCATTACAACAATTAACATTAAGTGTATTAAAATTACTAACACAAAAGAACAACATACAATAGATCAGATGAGTGAATGCAATCAAAAAAAAAAAAATACATGTATATAATATTAAAGTAAAGAAATATCAAAAGTGTCTTTTTTATATTGTTATTTTTTAAACAAGTTGTTTGTGTTAACATCACAATAAAGTAAAAAGGATGAGCACAAACTGGTTTAATATAATAGATACAATAAGTTTCTTTTTTGTTCAAGAAAGAAAGAAAAAATATTTTATCTGTGGGAAAAATCTACCAATACCTATGCAAAGGAGCTGAGAGGAAAGTTTGAAGGTTAGTATCAAGAACTTGGTGTTGTAATACCTGTAAAAAAATCTTTTACAACGATTTTAAAAAGCGAGGAGAAACATTCAGCTCTTAAAACAACTAAACAAAGAATTTGAAAATTAATAAACTTGTAACAAAATAAAGTATTCAAATTTCTACAACAACCATTGATTCCCTGTTATAGATTTTCAAATCTAAATAAAAAAACATGCACTAGAACATGAAATATTGATGTGCTTCAATCACCTTAATCTTTGAAAGCAAATATAAGTAATAACAAAAATAAGTAAGCAGTATTCAGTGCAAGGAAAACATCGTGAAAGAAAGTCTCATCATTGATTGCAGAGCCATCATCAACATTAATATGGAATTGTTCCATCTCTCTACACCTGGATTGATAAACATCAACCTATCAGAACAGTGTCTATACAAACTATAAAGCCAAGTTGTGAAGTTGACATCATCTACATTTATTTGTTTGTATATCATAATTTTATTTTCTTTATTTTAATAAAAGGTCAAATAGGTTTAATTTAAAATTTGTGAAATAAAAATAAAAAGAAATTTCTTCGTTCATAATATTACATTGGATAGATAAAATCTATGAGGGATACTCTTGATTACAAAATAGTCCATCACTATAAATGGGACAAGGTAAGACGTTACCTAATACGTAGATAAATTTATCATTCATATATATACAACACATTCACTTCCATTATTTGTTTATTCCAAAGTTTGTGTTAATTGTTGATTTTTTAAATATTTTCTTTGCATATCTTTTTAATTATTTATGTCATGAACTTAGAAATGTTGTATAGAATATGAAAATCATTCATGTTAATCGGGAAGGCCAGTGGCTATTATTTATGGGATCATGAGTTGGGACATTGGTATAAAACAAGCATAAATAAAGAATGACCACAAATGTCTAAATGAGTTTTCCAGAATTTTGTTTTAAATTTTCTTGTTCAAATATTAATCAATGAAAATACGATTATTTAATTTATTTAAATATTAAAACACGATTCTTGGTTTCTTTTTCTGTTGTTAAATTTTGCTTAGTCATATCCTTACACACATATTGTGATCATTACTTGCATGCATGCAATATACCATATCCATTTCTGTTAACATACATGTATGTATTTTACACATATTCAGACTCTGGTGATACAAATATACCCTGAATCATAGGATCAAACAATATCTCTCTGGGTTTGAAATCTGGAATAATGGAAGCAAATTGCAATATGGATTAGATAAATTAAAGATAGAATCAGTAGTTATTTAAATCTTATTCTCTTCTCACCTAGGTATGAGTTTAATGTGTGAGGGGTATGCGTGAATGTAGACAACAGAGATATAGTCTTTTATTTAGCAGGAGGAACCCATCCACCTTGTGTATATCACAGAAAGGCTGTCCCCTTACAATATGTATAACTAATATATATATCTTCACTATAGAAAACTAGCTAGCTTGCTGTTTGTTCAAATTTCAAACTCAAAAACCATTACAAATTAGAAAAAAATCTCCTTGCTTTCTTTAATCTACCATATCTTTATATATGGTCTTTCCTCAGGGTATACTAAAACAGTTCCACTATTATGGTACCTGTACACACAGCTAATTCTGCAGTTTTTATTCCTCTACATAATTATTTTAAATTCCGTCAATTGTTCTGATCTTTTTAATTACTCGCAATATGCATATTTTATTAATTAACATACTATTGTATTATCAGCATATGTAAATTATTTTTTAAAAGTTTTAACTTTATTTAGGTTTTTTTTTATTTTCTTCCTGTATTATATACTCAAACATAAAGATTTTATTTGCAATATTTTTCATACATATTGTAACGGTTAAGTTTGTACATTCACATAACAGAATCTAGAATACAGGTGATGAGACCAAAACTGATCAGACCAGGAGTGTGACATCCCAAATCTGACCACGTTTTAACTCATCTGCCAGAACTCCATGAATCACGACCCTACAAATGGCCATGCTTGAGGTTACATGTACTTTTATCTTTCACAGCTGGCATAGGTCAGGGAGAAACTTGAGACTTGGGGATTTAAATATATAAATTAACTCATTTAAATACATTTAAAGAATCACTAAGCAGTGCCTCAATAAGATTATGCCAATTCCTATTAAAAGTGGTATTTCCCATTACAAAATGCTGCATAAGTCTTAGACAAAATATTTATTGCAGCATTTTTATTTTAATAAAGTATGAGCATTATAAATCAGCTCAAGGTTTTAGATTGAACCTAAAAACTAAAGATATAAATTTCAGTTAAATACAGAATAATTACTTAATGGGACTCAAAAGTGGATATACAAGATCACTGATATGCTAAATTACAATAACAAGGTGCCCTGCAGATAGATTAGAGCCAAGGGTTTTTATGACCAACACCGGTACCCTGGGACCAAGCTTCCTGCTGCTAAAGGTTGGGGGTGTCTAACATGACTGCTTGGAATTATACATCAGGTCTTACTTGTTTGTGCACTGAAAGAAGGTAAAATGGGATGGACTTGTCCGTGGTCCCATCTTAAGGAGAAGATGCAGAAAAACATTACACATTGAATAAGAATTTAAGATATTTAATCCGCCAACTGAAGGTATGACATTAATTATTATTATTACAAAAATACAAGAGCAATAGAACATATAATAAAATTATTGTTTATAGGTTTCAATCTACACAGATAAATTATTACAAAGGAGAGAAAAGTATATTTGAGCGACTGGCCAAATAATTACTGAATATACTTTCAACGTTAATAAGACTAGTACATTATTTTGTCATAACAAATCCAAATAATAGGAGATTTTAATAGTAGACACAATATACATTTACAATCAGATAAGAATTTGATAATAATGAACACTGGGAGATTCATTATTACTACAGATATAGGAACTCAAGCCAGTGAGCATGCATCATATCATTGAGAAACAGTTATATGAAGATATTTGAAATTATATCTTCAAATATTTATTACATTTAAATGCTTGCTGCTTCGAGGCATTGGCATATAAATACATAATATGAAAATAATAGTAAAGGAAGATTATAGGCACAACCTCAGTATTAGAGAGAGAACTTAAGGTAGATTACATTTAGTTTCATTATGAGATTTATCAAAAGGTAGGCAAATTATACAAATTATAAATTATTTAATGTAATGAAAATTTATAATGGAATCATTTTGGAGATTTAGAAATAGTTACATTAACATATCTTGAGCTAGCTTTAAACTTTTAAGTTGATAATTTAAATTTAGATAATAATTAGCTATCACAGAGCTCTGCCATTATATGCTGGCATTACCAATTAGTTACTGAACTGGAGAGGCAGGTATTTGATTTTCACGCATGAGCTTCATAAGCAGAGCATAGTGTGGAAGTATGCAGTTTCTGGATCATTATATGTGATGGATCTAGTGGTTGGGAACATTGGCTGGCAGTTCACACCATTCTTCTGTGGATTAGAAGCAACTGTCACCTTTCACCAGCCAGGCCTTTCAAAGGTCAACCTGTCATGAATTATGTATAGCAATGCTCTTCTAAAATTAGTGACTCTATAACTCAAGCTTAAAATATATCCTAATTATACTTTTGTTTCAAAGCCCTTAATTAGGGAAAAATTTATTTCATCTGAAAACCCATTAACTCTAAAATATAACTTACAATTCTAAGATTTTCCGATTTGATCCCAATACTTTTGTTTAGATTTCCAGGGCATCTTAAATCCTCCCCTATATGTAAAATAGTGCTACTCCAGTGATTTTAATGTATACACTTTTGCTGCAACCAAATTTCAGTATAGTAATTATAAGATTTTGAGCTTTAATTTAATCCCAGGTACGGTCGTCTTAATGCAGATTTGTTTATGGTTAAATTCTTATTTTTTAATTAATATAACTAAAAACTTTTTGCTCTTTTTACAAAATTAAATCACACCACTCTATCTATATATATTATCTTCTAAGGTGAATCTATTATATTATATATGCACTGTATGCACATATAATGAAGCTAGAAAATATATGTTTAAAAGCGAAATTTTAATTTACTAAAATATAAAACCATTAAATTATTGAGCTTAGCGCTTTCAAGAGACTACTTGCACTCATACTCATAGCAGTTGTTGTTATAACTGTGATGTAAAAAAATGGAAATTTATGCAAATTGATGTAAATGAGTTACAACTGCCATCTTCAAGACAGTGCAAAGCAAGCTTCTCTTTTATTACTAGACTTGGGTTGCCAGCTATGTGAAATGCCTCTCTAATCTTGCATCAGGCATCATGTTTATTAAGAGCAGACAATGTTGGCAGAGGTGGCTTCAAATTTATGGTCTGATGCTTTTTTGTATTCGCAAAAGATGGAATTGCCTCCCTGCTTGGTTTTAGTTTTATTGTAGATATATTGGTGTTGTGCTACTCCATTGGCTATGTTAGCCTGGGTCTCCCCATAATATACAGCCTGCCAGTTAACTTGTGGGCAGAACATTTTATACACAACCTGAGGAGTGAGATCGGGTATGATTCTATGTTTTGAGTTGTTTACAAGTCTGTTTGTATTCAGAATCAAACAGTAAGCAATAATAAAGTCTTCATATATCCGCATACGAATTTATATTTAATAATCTTAATAAATTGATATTTCTACTATTAAAAATTATAACAAATAATTCCTTTATAAAATATAAAAATTTAAATAGTTATATTTGCTGTAACATCTTACTAGCCTATGTATGTACAGTGTTTATTCATATGTGCATATATAATGCTGCACTCCCAGCTGTGATTGTAAGGATTATATATTTATTTTAGGAAAATGAATATTTTAATAGGGTTTGAATCTAGCACAGATGGGTTTGGTTATTAAACTAAAACATGCAATGGGAAGGTATTGAACACAAACATTTTTAGTTGGATATTGCAAAACCTCCATTCACTTGAGAAAATATTTCAAGATTTAATTTCATATATAGCCTTTAAATTTCTTGGTCTTCTCTAGCTTATTTAGGAGGTAGTCATAGATACTCTTCCCAATCTGCCTTTGGCTGAGTAAATCCACAAATGCTTCAGAAGAATTTACTTTCAAAAACTGGGCTTATCCAATAAATTCAGTTCTAAGTGTTTCTTCTACTTGAATCCCAGTGATGCTCCATCATAATCAGTGTCCTTCAACTGCACTTTTGTTTACTTGATTTAGTGACTCACTTGAATGGCATCTAACACTTTTGATATGTCTTCTGATTTTATTATTCAGCTACCCCCCCCCATATTTGTTTTGACAACACATTTGATATGATTTCTGTATGCCACTTCGTTTTGAATACACCAATACAAACATATACAAGTTTTTCAATATTGTATCTCATGTTTTCTAAATGCATCTCCCTTTTCCCATTCTTACTAAAGATCAATATTGAGATGTGTGTTCTGAATTTCTATTTCATCAACATTTTAGGTATTTTGGTAGCTGTACTCAGTGTGAAATTCTGATAAAACATGACTGCCATCAGGATATTGCATTAATACAGTTGTCCAGCTTTGTTAGTTAGTCTATTCAAGTTAGGTTGATACAGAGGTATTAATATATGTTGTGGTCCTTTGCTAGCTAAAAGATCTTTAATGACAATCATACAATCTAGTATCACTATCAAAAACGATTATTTCTAAACATTTGTGACAGACAAATAATTCATTTAATACTTTTATGATATTCTATGCAAATACATTTTTACTGCTCTGTATTAAGTCAATTTTGAATAAGAGATAATGATAACTAAAATCTTATGTAAGGTCCAGCCCTGTGGCCATTATTCCAATTCTTTAAAAAGTAGCATCATTGTTGATTGACATGCTGTTTTTAAATCATTTCATGACTAATTGCTAGCCAAAATCATCTTTTATCCACTCAACCATGACTACACTACTGAATACTTCTGACTTCCATCAAATCAGTATAGTTTATTTTAGTGATCCATGGTGCATATTTGCTTATATCCAGTATTGTCAATAAAGCATCAGCATAAGTAATTTGTTTCTTAGGCTTATACATTGGTTCAAATTTATGCAAATTAATGTATAAATAAGACCCAATATCATTTTAAGCTTTTGCAATATTCCCACTAAAGGTCTATGGTCTCTATAGATGTAGAATGCAACTCCCTACAAATATTGATGGAATTTCTTCACAATGAATACTGTTGATAAAGATTTATTACTGAACTGGCTACATTTTTTTTCAACCACTGTTAAGATTTTGGATGCATATGTGATAGGGTGTTTGCTTCCATAAATTCTATAAAAAATTACAGCACTTATTCCTTACTCCAAAGTATCTGTAGTTATATTTATCTTTTTGGTCATTTCAGAAGTGCATCAGAAATTGACATTGTGCTATGTCTTATTGGACACCATATTTCCACCTTTTTTCCAATTATTTATAAAGTGGAGTCACAAGAGAAGATTTTCTTCTCAGGAAACCAATTGATGTTTCTTAGTTTAAGTGCATTTTTCATGAATTATACTTTTCTCACATTTTCCTTTATCACTATTAAAATGTCCTAAAAACTTCTTGGTAGATAATATGCATACTAAACTGAGTGCTGTTATTTTGCACTCCAAATTTTCAAATACTATATTCATACATGCACAAAGTTTATTTTTTGTGTCAGTGTTAATTATAATGTCATTTGGGTAAGAATTAGATTTCCTGCAACAGACCATCTATTTTAGCTTAAAACACATTTGGAGCTATAGTTGTTCATTATGACAATTTATTATACTAAAATAACCCCAAATGCTTGTTAGTAGCTAAAAACTTTGACACTTTTTGCTGTAACTGGAATCTGGAGAAACACTGACTGCAAATCAATTTTAGTCAATTATGTGCTAAAGCTTTTCAAACATTTGTTTTGGGTTATGTATCTTTATTTATGTATCTTTTCATGGGTGAATAATAACTACTGCAGAAGTGAAATTTTATTAGATTTTTAAATTACTATGATGAGGGTTACCCAAGCTGACTCATCAATATATATATATATATATATATATATATATATATATATATATATATATATATATATATATATATATATATATATATATATATTGTTAAAATGAAGATTTGCATGGGTTAAATATATAAAATACATATTTTGCGGGTTCATCCGTGTTAAAAACTTTTAATATTAATATACTGACGTTTCGACTTGGTCACACAAGCCATCCACAGAGTTATAAAAGGTAGAAAGACGGTTGTACAGGCGCTACAACCGTCTTTCTACCTTTTATAACTCTGTGGATGGCTTGTGTGACCAAGTCAAAACGTCAGTATATTAATATTAAAAGTTTTTAACACGGATGAACTCGCAAAATATGTATTTTATATATATATTTATATATTACATCTCTTTTAATTAAATTTTTGAAGGTTTTTTTTTTTTACTTTTCAAAGCTAAAGAAACTTTTTGTGGTCTGCAAACAGCAGGTTGAGTGTTTCCCATTAATTCCTTATTTAATTCTGCTGACTTGACATGAATTATTGCAAAAATTTAATCCCAGACTTACTCTCTCTTTATTATTTTTATTCTTATTCTAAATATTTATACCAGTTTCAATCGAAAATTGTATTTAAACCGATTGACATGCTGTGTACGAATAGGTTTTTTTTTAATTTTCTATTAAACATATTCTAGTATTCTTACTATTCATAGAATATCAATCTGATTTCCATTTACATTAGTAGGTACTAAGTATATTTTATTTATAAATATCATCATCTTCACCATCACATGAACCCTTCTTTAAGCTTGCAAAAGCTGTTTTTTACAGAGGCTAAACTCTCCATACAGTAGCATCACTCAGTGCAAGCCAGATAATCAATGGATGCAGGGTTTTTGCATAAAATCTTTATCTAGTACCTACTCACCCAACATACCCAGACTGCTTTCTAGTTCATGGCTTTCATCAGTGAAGAGTGACTTTTTACTTTTTAGCTAACCATAAAGCTTTGAGTACAAAATGAAAACACAATAATATTTTCAAGCTAAGCTCATTAGCTTGTATAGTTGCATAGATCTGAACTCAGTTCAGCATTCATACTTTTTGGTGTATTTAGTTTTTTAATACCTACAGTTACCATAATCAAATTGGACAGGATTGGTATTAAACCATAAAACACCACATGATCACCATTCTTTATGCTTACACAAGCTGAGTGGCACTATTCTATGTAGAGTTTTCCTCTGTAAAAATAGCTTGTGTAATCCTAAAGAATGGTGATCATGTGATGTTTGATGGATTAATACTAATCCTGCCCAATAGGATTATGGTGACTGTGGGTATTAAAAAAAACCAAAGACGCTAAAATGTATGGATGCTGAACTGAGTTCAGATCTATATAACTGTACAAGCTAATGACCTTAACTTGAAAACATTATTGTAATTTCATTTTGGACTCAAAGCATTATAGTTAGCTAAAAAGTAAAAAATGACTGCTGGATGGCTGCAATTGATCCTAAGATCTAGGTGCAATGCTCTCAGATCTATGATTCCTTGCTGATATAAGCCACATATTTAGTCTGGGGATATTGGATAAATAGGCACTAGATAGGGATTTTATGCACAAACCCTTCCTGTATCCATTTAGTACTCTAGCTTGCACTTAGTTCTACTACTGTATGTAGAGTTCTGCATCTGGGTATCTTCATCTTACAATTTCTTATGATAACTGCCCAATCTGTTTTTGGAATGCATCCTGATTTTTCTGCTTATAAATTTTTTGTATTCAGTAAGTTGCAGTTTACATCACTTTCTTTTATCTTTCTGAAATTTATTTGTATTTTAAAAACTCCCACCTCAATTTACAGTCTAGTTATAAATCATATTTATTACTTTCCTTCTTATTAAAATAAACTGAAGATAAATGTCTTTTAACTTCTCATTTATAGTATTTGTCATTTTTATATTTACACATCTTTTAACATGTTTTTTTGCTAGTAAACAATAACACATCAAAGTATTTATTAAGTAATAACTTGTAGATTTATGACTTTGTATTTCTGAAGTTTTCAGTCTGTGTTCAAGTTCTATTTACTAGTAGTATATTTGTTTCTTTGCATCTGCAGAATTTTGAATTTCTGTTCCATTTTGTAGGATGTCTTCATAAGCTATTCCATTTTCTATGGCTTTGGCATAAGTTAATACTGTTTTATTCTGAAGTATTTTTTAATCATACCCACAACAATTGATTTAAAAGTATATCTTACACATTAGATATAAATTAACTTTCGTTAGAAAGAATATGAAATCCCATGTTCTCATGTGTTAAAAGAAATCTATTTCTGATGCATAGATACACTATACATCTAGGTATATAGGCTTAAAATGGGTGTTTAACTTCTCTATCAACTTTTTATATAAAATATCTTTAGGAGTTTTTAAGTCACAAAGTTGGTTTACAATATATATTACATCTTTACTGGTCATCAATATCCATGTCACAAATTTCACTTTATTTTGTTAACAATCATGTATTTCTTTACATAGATGACATATAATTGCTATCCTGTTTGTAGTTAACATCAACATTAATTATAAATCTATGTTGAAGCATCATGTTGATTTTCTACATTAATTTATTGATATAATTCCTTCCAGTTTACTATACTTATACAAGCTTCATCAATTGACAAACTATGCCATTTTGGAATATACAGGGGCATAATACCAACATTATTAGCTGAATTGTCATAACACTAAAAAGAAACTTAACAACAAGAGTTTATAAACTCTGTATATGTATAACTAAAATATATTTTAGTATAATTAACTAGTTTGCTGATTGTTCAAAGTTCAAACTCAAAAGTCATTACAAATTAAAAAATCTTTTTGCATTGTAAAATTTACCATATATTTCCTCAGTGCACACTAAAATAGTCATACATACACATGGTTAATTCTGCAGTTTTCTTCCTCTGCATAATTATTTTTAATTTACATAATTTTTCTAACCTGCTTAATTAGTCCCAATATGCATAATTTGCTTATTACCAAATGTGCATTACTTATTTTTTAAAGTATAATTTTATTTAGAGTTTTTCTTTATTTACTTCTGTTAAACTAATAAAATATCTTATAATCTCAGCTTAAAATAACAATATTCAGTAGCAAATTCTTTTTCTTTCACCTCAGTTATGGCCTCTTATGCTTATTCAAATTTACACTAGCTAGATTAACCAAGTAATGTTTATTTGTATTATATTAATTCTGACTGTAACTATTAAAAAACTAAAAACACCATAATGTATAGATACTGAACTGATTTATGATTTATATAAATATATACACAAGTTTTTTGGGATAGGTATTTTGATAATAAAACAAATAAATAAAAGCTGTATACTAAAAGTTAAATTCAATATAGCATAAAAGATCCAGGTGTTCTGCTTCCAAATACAAAACTCCTTACTGGTTAAAGCCAAAAGTTAAATACTCATCTGAGATACTAAATATGGATTTATTAAGCACTACAATCTAACAACTTTTGATTATTCAAGCTTTGACTATGTAGCATACTTGTACTTAAATATTAAAAAGCATTATGTAAATTTTTAGGTCATGTCATGTTTTAATAGTTTTATAAACAAGTCCTGTAATAAAAAAATTGTCTAAAATATCAAAATGCTAACTTTAAAGACTTCTAAATTAAAACTGAATTATTGTCTTATTTTTAAATGATTTACATTAATAACATCGATGCTCAAAAAATAGATATATTTAAAAAGTACTCCTATAAAATATTACCTGATTTCATCACATGTCTTTGCTTACATTTTGCCATTGTAACAACATAAGTTTCCAACATCTCTTTGCCACTTACTGATAGCTTACTGGTATAACATCCTATAAGAAGGTGCATTAGATATTAAAGTCCAAATTCACTTGTCCAAGATCCAATGCTTCTCACTAATGAAAGCTATAAGTTTAAACCTAATCTGAGAATAATAGTTATAATGGCACAGAATAAAAATTGAATAAGGACTATCACCTGGAATTTATTATTACTTACTAAATCAAACAGTAAAAGGCTTAGAGATAGTGGAAAATTATGCTGCTATAACAGCAAAATATAAGTTAAGTCATGGGATGGAGGTAGGTAATATTTTATTGGTTATATTAAGCATGGTCACAAGATAGTAGTATTCATAGTTATTAAAAAAAACTAATGATTCCATAATATGTGCAAACTAAACTGGTTTAAAAATCAACAAGGCTATTCAAGTATGTTAACCTACATTGAAAGTATTTATATATTAAGGCTGATAGCTTTGTAGTATATTAGAGATAAGTGATGTGTTGTAAATAGGATGCATTAAATTTTAGAGACCCAGGTGCACTGATGCAAGTTCCAATGCTTCTCATAATAAAAGTCATGAAACTAGTCTGGGGATATTGTATGACAGCTCAGAATAAGGATTTAATAAGGTTTATTATCTGGCATCTATTATTAATTACTAAAGCTGACAATAAGTGATATAGATATGGTGGGAAATTATGCTGTTATAAAAGTGTTTCTATTAAATAATGCTCTTAATATTCTATACTGTCCACATAATTAATATACCTGTTTTATAAATGTTATAACAAATAGATTTTGGGTATAATAAAATACCCAATTCTAATAAATAGACCGGTATAAAAAATATTGAAGTTTTCCATATACATAATTGTGAAATATGAAATTTACAAATGACGATAATTCAATGACAGCATATAGATAGAGCAAAAATGTGATATATAAAGTTAAACATAAAATATTACTAATTACATTGTGCAAGTTTTTATTTCAAATATCCACATGAACACAGAAACTAAATTACAATGGTTCAACTTTCTTATTGGTTTTCTTTTTTAGATACTTAACCTGAGCTTTTTAGGATTAAAATATATCTTGTAAATTGCTTAATAACGGTGATTTATGTGGTCATTTATGTGGTCTGTCTTCCCAATTGATATAGTTTTATTTACACTTGCAAACACAACTTATAATGAATAGAGTAAAATGATAGATGTCTAGATATTGAAAATACTAAATCGATTTCTTAAGTTGTGAGTTCATTGCACACACTATGCAACCATAAAAAATTTCATTGCAGCTCTGCAGTTTTAGTTTAAAAGTTAGTAACCAAATTTTACCCTATTCTACTGATAGTCTGATTCCTATGGCGAGATCTAATTAATTATGTACATGCATTCTAAACATTATTAGATTTATATACAAAATACTGATTATACTTATAAATAATCATGAATGCTGTATGTATTTGAAAAATCAACAAACATGCAACACATATATAAATATGTATATGTTAAATTCTCTGAATAATATGAATGAATGTCTGGATGACGTATTATTACGTGTTGCAATATTTGAATATTGATGTTTAAATTGTTATTTCCCATCAATGTCTTAGGGTTTAAATCAAGTATATTTTAATAACGGTATGCACATCTTTACTAGCATTCATTTGCTATTTTACTATACAGAGAAACTGCTTTAACTAAATTTAACAAATGCTTTCTAAAACCCATCTTAGAAGTTTAACAAGCGGGGAGAAAATTTAATTCTTATAATTACATTTCTATATTTTTTTGATTTTTAATCTAAAACATTTTCAATATAAAATGATAAATTAGATTTAAAATTTACATTTGCAAAAGTGTGACAAGATGATGATTGAGGTAGAAAAGGAAAGTGAATCTGGGAAGATTTTTTTTTTACTTTATTCTAGTACAATGATTTGTGCATGTACGTGTGTGTAAGTATATTTAAAAATTGTTTTCAGAAAATCTTCAATTTCAAGATTTATTGTAGAATATCTAATTAAACAGAATAATTTATGACTTTTGGAGTCAACACATTATCAGTTTGTAGCATACATATTATTAGATTAAAAAATATAATTTATATCCCCTGGGCAGTTAAGTCAAAGGAATAATCACTAGCGTTATCTAGTGATTTTTTATTTTAGGAAGATGTTTCAGTATCAGAGGACTGATTACTGTAGAAAAAGAAGTTTTAAAAAAATGATCAGTTATCGTTTGATGTTGCCTAAGAAAAAATGAGTGATGTATATTTGAACCATATAACATTAAATAAATAAATCTACAAAAAGTAATAGTAATTCCAACACATCTACGATATATGTATGCATATTGTTTGGAGCAGATAAAGACAAAAAAATCAAAAATTCTCATTCGTGAAATATATAATATCGTGGAAGTCATAGATATGATTCTGAAAAAGGTTCACCACATTATAAAAAATAGATCAGTTAAATTCATATTTTGAAAAAGAACTCTAATTGGTATTTTTAATATCTTATGCCACTTTAATTACTTAATAATTACCGTAATTATGAGAATAAAAATACTGACTTTAAAACCATTTTAGAGATCAAAAATTATGGTCATTAATATGTAGCACTTGACAGAGAATCTTGCTTTCATTTCGAAAAAATAAATGATTATTTATTAAAAATTATGCGTTTCATAACATGCCTTTCATATTCACTTTATAAAATGTATTATTTTTTAATTATTAAAATACATTGAAAATATTCTGCTTTTCATTTTCTATCTCTAATAATTATTATTTTAATATTTTTCTATTATAAAAATTGAAACCCATTAAAGGAAGATTGGGACAGGTAGCAATCGATTATGGTAATTTTCAATGGATAAAAACCATGAACTAAAAAGATTTACTTTGATATAATTTTTGAAATATTAAACGAAACGCTTGCAACAGACTCTTATGTTAACCCATATTAGTGCCCTGCAGTCAGATATCATTTAATGTTGTTTATATAAATAAAACGTGTAATATTTCAATTTTAATCCTATTCACGGAAAAGTTTCAAATGTGTTTTAGATTTACGGGTGTGTGGAAGAGTGTAAATAAAAATGTAGGGTTTTACTTTTATCTTCCACGTTTGTTGAGTAATTTTTTTAATGTCTTTTAAAAGCAAAAAGGTAAAGTTATTACTATACATGTTTACTTCTATAAAAGTATTGCAAAGTTTTATTTCACTTTAAACTATAATGAAAATAAATAAAAAAAATTAACCATTTATTATGTTTGAAACCCAATTAATTACTTCTATTTAAGTGATAAAAATAGAGAGATTCGAAAACTTGTTAATGTACCAAAAAAAGAAAATACATTTTTTTATATTATGTTGCTCTATATATGAGATTTATCAAACCATAATAATCAATGGATGCTACAAGATTTGTGCATCAAAATCCCAAAGACTAATTTTTAGCTTATGGCTTTCATTATTATAAAGCCTTGGATCTAAAAGCACAGCACCTATATCTTGGGGTCTAATGCAACAATCACCGGCCACTTTGCACCATTATAGTTAACGTAAAACTATAAGTTCAAAATGAAAACACAAAAATGATTTTAAAATAAGCTCATTTACTTGTGTAGTCATACAGATCTTAATACAGTTCATTATCTACTTATTTTGGTGTCTTTGTTTTTTACTAACCATAGTCCCCACTGTTCTTTGATGGAGATTGGTATAAAATCGTGAAAACATATCATAATCCCAAACTTCTTATGCTTTCAAAACTATTAAAACAGTAGCAACACTATCCATACTATAGTGCTGACACCCAGTGAAAGCCACAGTAATCCATGAATGCAAGAAGATTTGTGCATCAAAATTCCTATCTAGTGCCTACTCATTCAGTATCCCTACACTAGTTTTAGCTTGTGCCATAAGGGTATGGAGATAGTTGCATCTGTGTAAGCATTTGTCTTTTATTATATCTTTATTTATATGAATTTGAAAAGAATGGGGAAGTATGGAGGTGTTTATTATATCTATAAAATTAATTCTTCTAAATATATATATTTTTTAAAAGTATTTTAGTAGAATTGAAATATAATAAAGCAATATTTAAAATAATAAGCTTTTTCTGTATTTCTTTCTTCTACTCTTGTTTGAACATCAATAATGTTTAGCCTCTGAGAATAAATATACATCCATCTACACAATATCTTATTTAGTAGAAAAGAAGTACAAAGAAAGCCTACATTCCTAATCTGATAAATGAAGAAAGTAAACGACTGTAAACAGATAATTCATAAGTACCAAACAGCCTAGAGAAAGTGGTATAAAAAAGTAAAACGAGTTGAGTGAGGATATATTTTTTTTCTTTAGATTGAGAAACTCGAATATAATTCAGAAATTGCTGTTGAAGTTATAAAAATGTAAAAAGCTTAAACATAGTGTAGGTAAAAATGCATTTTATTTGTTTTTCATTTACTCTATAAGAAATGTAATATTTACTTCAAATATTTTTTTTAGAATGAATACTGAAACGTATTTAAATAATAAACATCACATAAAGTATGTAATGGGCTATTAATAGTTTGCAAATGTTATACAAAATAATATTTTTAAAAAATTGTTACATTTTGTAATTTACCAAAGACTAACCTATTACTAAGTTTGATTTTGCTTAAGATTTTATATCACAAATATTTTTTTAAGATTTTCAATATAATATATTCATTGGTATTGAACTATTGATAATATTGTAAAAATAAAACAAAGGAAAAGTCATTATATTTTAATACTATTCGAACTATAAACCACTTCCCCTATTAATTGAATTACATAAACATTTGAAAAGTAAACCATATTCTGGATAATCCCTCAATTAAAAAAGACAATTTAAAATTGCTATATCTTAAGAGTATATTTAAACATCCTTGATCATAAATGAATTTTTCATTGCTCTCTTAATTAGTTCTAGAAAAATAATAGAAAGATTGATTTTGTAATAAGTGAAAATCATTTTTTTATAAAAATAATGCTAATAATGGCTAATTGGAACTATTAAATATGAAACTTTACTACATATTTATATTTGTTGTCAATGGAGTCAATAAATAATAGTTACCTAAAAATTCAGTTCTTTTTTATTAGGATTTCATTTAATTAATGGCTTTACTTAGAAAAAACTTTTTTAATTAGAATATAAATTGTAAAACCAAGAAACAAAGCTATAAATGTTAACTTTGAAGATAATATGAGGGTAAGGGAAACTGCAATAGAGCTACTTACATGATAGTTCTGAATCTCAGAAATAAAATAGATCTATGATTATTGCAGCTATAAAACATCTCAAGTGCCATGTATACCTTCTGCAGAACCAACTTAGCTTTATCTAGCACCTACAATGAAATTACTTTATAAATATTGTGAAAATATATGTTACCAGAAAAATGTAATAACTGACATTGTGTAGAATACCTAGGATTTTATACAATACCAAAAGTAGGGCATCAAAATATAAAATGCTTAGATTTTACACATTATCTGCACATTGTATAAAATGCCAAAACCAAAATCTGCAAAGTATAAAACACTTTTCATCAAGAATAATTATGTTAAGTTCAACATGTTTAACACATTTATTAGTAAAATTAATTATAGAATTTGTTAGTAAATCTTATATGTATATATTTTACAATTAGTCAATGAAGAGTAGAAAGATAATTGACTTGAAATTCTTAACATTCTTGAAAATTTATATGATTTGAAAATTTTTATATTTAGAGCTTTATTTCCAAAATAATAATGTAAAATAGTCCTTCATTTCTTTTCAGACTTATTTGATGTTTAGGAAAAAATTGACATTTCACTAACATTATCATGTTCTAACTTGTTATTATTACTTTTTATCGTCAGAGGGATTGCCAATAAGAAATACTAATCATGCTATATGTGAAATGAAAAAAATGAAACTCTTATAATAACAGAAATTCAAAGTATAGGGATATGTTTATTATTTGCTAAAAATCCACAAAAAAAAAAAAACATCATTTTGGACAGTTTCTTTTATTCTACTATTTTCCGATAGAAATTAAAATATGAAAAAAAACCTCTTCTAATAAGATTTCTTACATTATTCCATGAATCTTTTTGCTAAAAGCCTTTTTCATATCTTGCCAAAAATGTATTTGGCATTTTTTACAATATATAAGTGTTCTATACAATATTTAGGGAAAGGATGTAAAAAAATAAGGATATTTCATATTTTGCCCAAACACATCATATCAACAAATATATAAATCCAAATATTGAGACATTCTACAAAGTAAGAGTATAGCAAAAAGTTGATATAATTATATTTTATGACCTCATTATTTTTTTAATCATGTTAATTTTTTTAAATCTTTATTTTTATATTACTTTTTGACTATAAGCATAATAAATTTGGTATTGTTACTTTTGTTTTCAACCATTGGTTGAAACAAAACTTCTATTGAAAATAGCTCAAATAATATAGCAATCTCTACTTAAGTAAGGAATCTTTACGTATTGAATTTTACAAAATTCCCAAAACAAATTGTTTCTCTTGTCTCGTCTGAATTTGCACAAACTTATTATTCCTAAAAGACTTCAATTGTTATATTAGCCTTTGAGAATTTACAATTGAGATTTTACATTTGATAATAAAAAAAAAGTTTTCAACATTTAAAATGGATGGCTTTACACGAAATTCAAATATTATAAAAACTTTCCATTTAGACATTGAAATCACAGAGATAACTTGCGATGTATGTTCACCAATGCCTGCTGATCTATTAATATTATATTATTTTTTTCTGTGAGTATTTACATTTTTTATAAGTGAACGCTATTGTAATCCCAAAATAAAACTTAGAAAACGTTGAATGAAAACTATATACTAAATATTATGAAAGGGAAGACTTCTGCCCATCCAGTCTTGTTATGATAGAACAAACTCATAATATAATATTCAAAATGATTAGATTTTCAATTATATGTAAAATAATACATTCAAAGTTGGAACAAAACCACATTTTTTAATAATCAATATTTCAAATGTAAATTTGAGAATTTAGTGAGCTATATCTCAGAACAAACAAAATATATGCATAACCATATTACAGATAAGCTTTATATTGCAAATTACCAGAATATTCGTAGTGCATTCATACTAATCATAATCATGGCATTAATAGTGAAAAGAAAATCATGGCATTTATTAAAGAAATGAAACATAATAAAGAATTTTCATATTTGAATGGCCAATTCATTAAAAGAGGGACACAGGATTTTTTTATATTAATTGTGTGTTTATCTCTGGCAATGTGCCAGTCTTCTTTCATCTTTTTCTTGGCATAGAAAAAACAAAATTCACAAGATATAATTAAAGACTAAAAGTCTCTTCAATGCAAGTATACTAGATGTAGAAACATTTTAAAAAACAATTTTTACTAATATCAATAATATATCAAAAATCTAAGCCCATGATTAACAAAATTATCAAAAAGCCTAAATAATGATAGAGTTACAAGATTCTATGTCACAGTGCTTCTCTAATTTAAATGTAATCAAACTAATACATATCTGTGAACTTTCTATTCACTGTGTCAAACCATAAAAACATCTCAAGGGGATATAATTTATTTTAGAGATTTTAATAAATTTTAGATTTAGAGCTAAAATATATTTGACAAAATTATTCACCAACATTATTGTAATTTGATATAAAAGGAAGACCATAGTAATATTCATAAAATATAATAATCTCAATAACAATTAATACAACTTATCACCCAAAACTATTGCTATATGTTTCTGGCAGGCCTTTTGCTAGAATGATAATAGCAAAAATTATATCTATATTTTAAAACTATCTTAATTTAGAATAGACAAAAATCAGATCAGATAAAGCTATTATGAACAATTTCCCTTCTTAATTATCCACACTGAATATAGTATTCAAATGAAATAAAAATCTAGGTCAGCCATTTTGCTTTATCCTAGTTTATGATTGTTTTAAAAAAATAATTGTCTTTAAAAAGCATGTAATACTTTTAAAACAGAAAACTATTAAATTATTTAACAAAATGCTTTTTAAAAAAATAAGCGTTTTTGAATATTAATTATATTAAATAAAACATTTTATAGAATTACCTGCCACTGAATTTAACATAGACCTATGTAATTTTTCATAAAATATACATGCATTTATGTTTATGATACTACTTTAACCTTACAAAATGATATTTTTAGTAAAACATTTTGTTCTTATCAAAAATACAAAAAAATATCAATGCTTTTTAAAGAGTAGTCTTAATGTTGCAAAAAAAGATGTTTAACTTTATATCTCATTATTAGGAAAACATCTCATGAGCAGAATATAATATTTTACATCAATAGAATAAAGCATGATCTAATTACTGTTTCTGAATAATAATATTGATTTTTAATATAATTTACCTTCTTTTCTTAGCAGTTAACTTTAAAAAAACATTTCTAAAAAGCAGAATTTCTTAAAAGAATAACTGACACTGCTTAAGTTTGAGATCCAAAACTTGTAAATAACTTTTTATTATTGGACCAATCAGCATGTCTTCCTTTAAAAAATAAAAATAAAACTCCTCAATATATTTGGTATATGCAATTTAATTTCTACATGAGAAATATTACTAACATCCTCTCTTGCAGTGTTTTTCCATTTTTCTATATTTGTTTTCCAGTATTTGAAATTGTCTTGTTTCACAGAAAATGTAAATATATCATACTTATCACTGAGTGAAAACAGTTTTATTTCCTAAGCCATACCTCAAACTAATCATTATTTTCTTATTGCCTAGCAAAAAATAACCTTTTAAACAAACAAAAAAATTAAAACAAAATATTAATCTTGTGAAATTGTAAACAATTTTCACTTTTTAGATCTAACAATAAAGTTAGATAAATGTGATCTTTGTAGACGTTTCTTGAATCTCATCAGTGAGTTTAAGATTATACTCATAGATGTTGAGTTTATCTGCCTCACAAATAAAATGTAAACACCTTTGAGTCAAATATTTATAATTAAAAACAAACCATCAACAATATAATCAATGTCTATATGGGATAAATGCAAAGACAAAAACAATAAAATTAATAAATACTTTATTTCAAAAATGGACTCTCTCCAAATTCCTTTATAGTATTTCTGAACATATAGCTATTTAAAAATTTTATACGCTAAATAAATACATTGACTGTAATGTACATATGAAATGTATAAATATTTTATTATGCTTTACTGCATTTATTTGAAAAATAAAGATTAAATAAAAATAATAATTATAAATCTAAATTATGTTTACATATATATATATATATAAGATTTACTTTTTCCCTTCATATTATTTTTATTTTTAAAAATAAGATGTTTCTTGCTTTGTTTTCTTATTACCAATTTATCTTGAAACTTATAAACATTCCTATAATTTCATTATCTCAATGATTTTTTTTTCTGTTATTATTAATTTCCAAATAACTGGTAATAAAAGTTTTGCAATATTTTTTTCAGAATCTTCACATTTTTAATTACAAAAATGCTTTTATTATTATTTTTTATTTTTAGATGTATGTTGTATGATTCTTTGAAACTGCAAATAGTTTTTTTTAGTTATTTAACTTGTAGTTGATATTAAAAATTAGGCTTGAAATGTAGTTCTCTCAGCAGTCAGAAATTTATTTAATCTAGATAAATTTATATAAAATTTTTATATGCACTTTATTTTTTTTTAATATTTATTTTACAAATTTAAATCTATTCTTTATATCATATTGCCAAACAGTGTACATGCTAACATTATAAAGCACTGAAAAATCTCTCTGTTATTAAGAGATTGCCCATTATTTGTATTATTGCACCCGGAATGTTATACTCTGACAAAAGAACATCTATCCTGACATAGTCAATCACTGCAGCAGTATCAAGTTGGATGGCAATTGTTTTCGACTTGCATTGATTTCTCATAAAATCTATTAGGGCTGTAACTTTAGTCATGGTATGAGATGTGGACGAGCTCTTCTTCCCATACTGGTTTTTGGAAATGTACTTAAGAATGAGAGGCTATATTCGATCCTTAATCACTGATTCCATAATTTTAATTATTAAATTAGACATGGATATGGGACAAATGCTTGATAAATCTTTAATTGGTTTGGCCTTTTTAAGGAAGGGCACAAGGGCTATTGTATATAAATTTGTAATGAATTTATTTTGTGTAGCTAAGTAATCAATTATTTTGAATATAATTAGCACTGTAAATGTGCTTAGAAGAGCAAGAAGAAATTTGAGTGTTCCGTGCAGACCCAGATGTGCATACAAACATAAAGATTTAAAGGAGTAATTGCAGTGTTTAAGAGCTATTAAAAGTTAGCAAGTATAGTAGAAACTATTTAAGAAAAAACATTAAATTTTTTATCAAATCGGTTTGGGATAATATTATTTTTATTATAACTTTCATTTTAATCTTTGAGCATATTGATTTAATGTCTGTTTAATTAAAAGTGCCTATAAATTATTTTAATTTTTTTTTTTATTTGTCTGCATGATCAGTATTCAAATTTCTTTATAGTGACTTATCTGCCTTTATGTGTTGATGAAATTTAATAACAAGTCTTAAAATTCCAAGACTGGAAATTATTGTTACTGATCTTGGCCTAAAGTTTATTGTTCCCACTAAAAACGACGTTTATTTTTTTAATTATATTTTTTGATATTGTTGTAATAAACTATATAACAAAAAATGAAAGTGATCTTATTTTATTCTCAAATTCTAATGGTGAGATAAAAGGCATTAGTAAATAGGCATAGTTACCACTTTAAAAATTAATACTGGTATTTAATATTGTTTTTTTTTTTTTTTAATTTATAAATTGAAAAAAAACATACCCAAGATTTTACAACAAAATATAATTTTGTACTGATTTTTTTTTTTATTTGATAACTAGTATTTCCAAACATCTTGTATCCATTTACTTGATTAGTTAAATTTTTATTAGGTGAAAAATGACTTTCACAAATCACATTCTCATACAGATATCAAGCACTGCTTTTCAAAAAGTAATAACTCTCTTTAAATGTTTAATCAGAAACAACAATCCAAAACTTTTATTAACTGTTAAATAAATCTATTACTAAATAGCTAATGGTATCACTTATTTCCAAGTAAAATCAAATTCTAGTTATAATTCTGTCAAATTCTAGTTATAATTCTATCAAATTCTAGTTATAATTCTATCAAATTCTAGTTATAATTCTATGTACCACTATATTATTTACAAATATGATTTAAGCATCTTTTACTAAAACTTACTAAATATTTATTGACAACTAACAATGAACTGGGTCTTAGGATAATTTCTCTGAGTAAGTACTACAACCCACATTATTTTCTTTCAAAATCATGTTCAAGAATTGGTTTAATCATAAAGTAACTCAGTTTAATATATCTAATGAATCAAATGAATGTTTACTTTATACATAACATGTACATATAGAGAAATATAAGTTTATTCATATGTGAATATATAATGCTAATTTTTAAACAAAATATCATTTTAACTCTTAAATACCACAATTCCCCTAACAGCTTTTGTTCAGAAGTTTAGAGTTTCAACTGAGTTTGCATGGAATTAGTAAATCATACACATATGGGTCTTAGAATATTCATTCCACCATTTTGTTATGATTGAAAAGATGTACATATTTTTTTTCTACAATGAAATTTGAACTTTTTTCCAAAATACATTTTTTTTTTTTTTAGATTTACTAACAGTGAAGCTTTTTTATAAATGACTTGCATTCTTTTACCACTTGGTATGGATATGAAATTACCAGTGGAGGTTTGTAAGCTTTCTTTTTCTAGAAATTCATTTCTGTGGCAGTTCAGATTTGGAAGCGATTGGAATCATTTTTTATCTGCAAGAATAACCATGATAACCACATCTAATGACTTCACAACTGGATTCAAATTTAAAACAGAACATTTAGCCAGGAATCAGTAAGTATCCAATTAGTTTTATTACTTATTTTTTATATAATTAAATATATGTAGAAAATAATAAATATGCTATAGAATTTTAAACAATTTTAATGATAAAAAACCATACACATTCAGACTCGATCATAGAACTATATTTGGTGCAATAGGCAATATATTATGATTTTATTTGACTATTTAATTAGTTTTATTATCTATTTTTATTACTTATTCTTTATATAATTAAATATGTGCAGAAAACAAAAAATATGTTATAGAATTTTAGGCAATTTATATTGCAATGATATAAAAATATACACATTCAGACTCAATCATATACCTATATTTAGTGCAATAGGCAATATATATTATGATTTTATTTATATGATCATTCATATGCTCATTCAATTATCACATGATTACAGTAGTGTTGTATTCATTTGTTGCAATTTTGTAATAATCTCTTGAACACAGACTTTCAAGCACCCTCAGTCATCCATTCTCATACATCATAATCAGCATTCATAATTAAAAAATATTTTGTTGTTTATTATATTTATTTTTAAATTACAATTTATTAAAGTTCTCTTTGCATAATATCTCATGCACTGTTCTTACTGTTATTTTTTTTCCTCACTAAAACCAAACATTTCTAATAGATCTCCTGCATGGAAGGACTTGCAAATGCCCTGCATGGAAGGACAAGATCTGAGTCTACTAATAAAAATGAAAGTCATCAATCACATAGTTTTTTATAATTTTTACTATAAAAAAAATAGGTCGGCAAAACAAGTTATATATCATTTTTTTTCAGCATTTTATGACAAATGTAATGAAGCTATCTATAAAATTGTCACTTCAACATTTAACTTTCAAAATTTAGAATTTGTGAACTAATGTAAAAATAAACATGTTTAAAAGTTCTCATTTCTTAATTTTTTGAGGTAATGAATATTTTATCAGCTTTATTACATTCTTTCGTATTTGCTGTTTCTAAAAAATGTATATAGTTTTATATTTACAGTATTCAAACAGAAGATATGTTATAAATTATATTTGTTGTAATTTTATTTTAAATTAAAAATGGCGTCTTAGACTTTAATCTTATGTATTATTACTTAATAATTCTAAATTCGTATCTACATTGTCTTTCACTGTATAAGACTGATAATTTGTTTAACAAACAAAATTTCATATAATTTAATTAATGTGTATATATATTTATGTACATGTACGTGTACTACTACATGTAATTGATATTTGGTTTATATATTTATAGTATGTAAAGTATAAGTTCATTTTATGCATTATTTTAATATATTAATTTTAAATAAAACATTAATTGACAATGACCATGTAATATAGCTGAAACGTAAGAAATAAGACAAAACGTTATATAATGATTAATATAGATTAAAAATTATTGATGCGTGTTATAATGTTTTTTTTTTAAATTAATATACTGCAAAAGGTTTAAATATATATGTAACGTGATTGTAAATTTTGGTTTACTGAAATCAGATATCCATAACAATTTATATTCAAACTGATGTTCTATTGTTTAAGCACGATTCTTTTTTGCATATAAAAAATGCAAACTTTTATATATCAGATTTTTTTAAAAAATAGACATATTATTTGCATTTATAAATGATGAATGAGAATTTACGTTTTAATCCCTTTAACCGATTACATTTATAAATAATTCAAGAAGAAAATTTGTTAACTGATAATTAATTGGATAGCTAGAAGTGGGTCAAATCTCCTGATCTCCGTTTTTTTTTTAATTATTATTTCTACACAAACTAAAGCATTACGCTAATATCTCTAATGACATCTACGATCGTTTTAATTTTCACTTCTTTGAGATGATTGTTTACGTTTACTTTCGCACTTTTGAGAACTCCTATTGATGCGTCTCCTTTAATAACAATATGTAGATTTTACAATCAAATCATTTTCAAAGTCAATTTGTTTCTAATTTCTTAATGGAACATGTGAGATTAAAAATATATATCTAAAACAATCTAAGATTGCAATTTATCTCTATCATAATATCGTTCACGAGTCCAATTATCCACATTCCAGGGCCAAAATTCTTATTATCGTTTTTTTTTTTTTTTTTGTGAATGCCAATAACTACTATATGTGCAAGAAGACTGTTTCGCGTTCAGTTGCAACGAATCTAATTATTATGATTTTTTTCCCCCTCTTAATTCCCCACAGAAGAATTTACAAATATAAACAAGACAAAAATTCTCTAACGGTTTGACTACTAATTTACTCTTGATAATGGTGTAGAAAAAGTACACTCTCTGCAGGGTTATATTACAATACATTTTATTCTAGCAACTCAATCTTTAGAGGTACATCATAAATTTTAATGGCAATCATTGACTAATCTCATAGTCGTAATACTTACTCTATTGCCTAGTTTTCTCAACTTTCAAAGAACTTAACTTACATATATATTTACTTTTATATGCATATACTGAAAATAAAATCAATAAATAAAAAATGATTAATTACAAAAAAAGATAAATAAAATTCAATGTAACTTAAACCCACTATATAAAAAAAAATAATGTTCAAGTAATCGTTTTAATTAATTAAAGGCTGTATAATATTAAAAAAATAATTTTGCTTTACAAATATAAGCCTTTTTAAAGTAGTTTATAATATATGTAAATTTTGTTCTGTTAACGTGGATAAAACTAGCTACTATGATTTTGTAAATCGTAGTTGCTTGCCAGTAAAGCTTATATATATTATATATTTAAGTGTTAAGATGCTAGATAATTGCTTCAAATCATTCATTTATTTCTATGTGCTTGTATTATCTCCATGAGTTTTTCAATAAGGTTAATCAATTTTGTTCAGAACTCATATACTTTTTTAATCATCTGAGTCTAATATAACTGTAAATATCATCAACTTAAGCGCTTAATATCATATTATATGTTTTTTTTCAATATTTCTCAAATATCTCTGCTCTGGATTTTTAAGTTTCAGAATAAATTTAAATTCATTATTTTATATCAAACTAATTATTTTCCTCTTTATGTATTTATGTAAGTAAGTATGTATTTATAATATAAATGTATCGGTGGATGGATGTGCACGTGTAGTTAGGTAGTTTGGTGTGTGTGTGTATGAACTGCATTTCAAGATCTGTTTACCAATACAATATACAAAGAGGTAGATAATCACATAAACAATCTTCAATTAAGTGGATAAACTGTGATTAACTAATAGCAGTGTCTGATTGTACATTTTGTGTAGTCCTCTAGAACTTCTTACATTCAATTCTTTTATGCTACTAACTTACGAACTAACTGAATAAAGCTTGAACAAAAACAACTCCATTTTTAAGTATATGCAATAATTAATTATATGCACATAAATTATGATTCTGATCAATTCTACTTTTATATATGTAAGCATGTAGGATACACAAATGTGTAAAGTTGTAGGCATTAAAAAGACAATGATAGAATTTATATTTAGTTGACCGAGATTCTTTGTATATGAATTTTAAAAATCATACAATGATTAATAAATTATTTGTAATTGAATTTGATACAGAATATGAAATGAAAAAGTGACTGTAACCTATTTATGGATTTCTCTACCCATGATTTTGAAAATTTGTCTAAAAATAAATTACTTTGCAAAATCTTATTAGATTACTATGGCTGACAAGTGTCTTATTAAAGTTCTAAATGTCGATCTAATATTGCTTATGGTAATAAAAACAAAGTAAAAGATACAAATACAGATCTAATGAAATGTGTTGAAACATCACTAGATGAAGATTCTATAAGACCTGAATATAAAATGACACTTATTGATAAGAAAACATCAAGGTATAATATTGATATAGTTGTTTTTAGTGAAATTCATCTTTTAAAAAATAATAATAATGAAGCAGATAGATATTTATTTTTGGTATGGCAGATCATCAAATGAAAAGTGATTTATGGTGTCAGTCTTCTTGCATGTTTCAAAATTTCTAGCTCAACTAATAAATCATTAGTGCAAAAATATGAGTAAACAATTTTTCAATACTTTTACTGTAATATTAAAGTGAGAAAGTTTAGAGATGAAAAGCTTTTATTCTTGGTCAGTTCATATTATTGGCAATGCTTCATATTATTGACTTATCATTAGTAATTTGTAAATTATGATTCATCATTATTTAATATAATTTTATGTAAAATTGAATAATCTGTTGTTATACTATTTATACAATCATGGACTAACTATTAAACTTTTTATTTGTACAATCTACCAATTTATTTAAATTTAAACAAAGATGTTATTTTTATCTAGGTAAAAGTTAATTTGAAAGCATAAGAATACAAAGGATATCAATTCTCATGAGATACCTTAAATGGTTTTAAAATATAATGCTGTCAAAACTAATGGAATTTTTAGAAATATACGAATCAGATAGTTCTATCATCTGGTCTTAGGATGCATCTATCATTAAAATTTATAAAAAAAGAAATAGACAGACATGGGTCATTGTTATTCATAAAAACAAAATAACTTTTAAAAATTTTATTAAAACGATTGCTTTAAGTTATAATAAGTGATTATCAAATACAGGGAATAAGGATTAGAGAATTAAAAACCAAAAAAAAACAAAAAAAAAACAGTTTTTGTTGGCTAAGTAAATGTACTAAAAGGATCATACACAAAACTATCATTATTTGTTGACATTCTCAAAACATTTGATTCTGTTAATCAAAAGAATTTATGATGATATTTAAAATTAGCTTATTTACCACTGGCATTATATTATAACAGTTTTAATAATGATGTAAAAAAGAGACTGCTTCTAAATTTGTTTTAATGTTTGGAACAATTTATAGGCATATTCATTAAGATGTAGTTTTGATGATTAACTGACTAAAAGTAAAATACAAAAACTTTGATTTATAAATTTATAAAATTTATGCTCAAAATTTAGTAGATGGGGTGTAGTAAGTTTTTAATATTTTTAATACAGTCTATAAAGACTTTTATTTAGTTATTAATTTTTCAAAAACTCATGGCAAAATATATTTAGCAAATTTTAGTATGTATAGTTATCAACTTAAAGGGTGGATCAACATAAATTTCTTGTTTACTTTTTAGGCAGAAAACCAGATTTGGATACTCATGTGAAGTAGATTCCAATGTCATTCTACTATATAATACATTTTTGAAAAAACAAGGATATCTGATCATAGTGTTATATCTATATTAGTAATATTATTTTTTGTATAAAATGTAAAACCATAAGCTTCTGTTGATATAACATAAATACATTTAAAAATCATTTAAGGATGCTTTTGTTATATTTGAAAATGTTTTGGCAAAATTATAATAGTAATAAAATATTAATAGTACATACTATCCTAACTTTAAGGTGAAAGCAGTAATTAATATAAAATTGGAATCATGAAAATATATTATTATTCATTTATAACTAACTATATTAGATTTGCATAACTAGGCAAATGATTTGTTTCGAGTTCATTTTGTTTTACATGTACTAGATCCAATCTTCACTGATAGAAGACAATATTCAAAATTTAGTCTGTAAATATAAATACAATAACAGTAATAAGTATTAGTTACTTGTGCTTTCAATATATAGATTTAAAATGAATAAGATAAAATGCTTCTAAAAACACAACCTTATGAAATCAATAGTTATTTCAACTTAGGTCTATAATTACATAAACTAAATGAATAGCCATCATCACAATTTTCAACTATGATTGATCCACTGCATAATATAGGTCTTTCCAAGTTTAATTGATCTTCTCTGATCTCTAACCTCTCTTCTCATCACTTCCTTATTTCATTCATCTATGTGGACTTCTCCTAAGTCTTTTAAAATTCTTTGGAATTTGGAATTAAATAGTAACAGTTTTTAAGCAGATGCACTATTGATTTGTTTCATTCAGAAGATGTGGATAAAAATCAAATTAGTAAAATTGTTAATGCCACTTAAGACAAATTCAAATTAAAAACAGATTCACAAGATGTCTTGTAATAGACTAAATTTAATTAGCATATAACATATTTTAATATACTTTTATTTTTCAAATTAGTTTGCTAGTGCAAAACTTCATTTTGAAATTTTATACTTTATCTTTCTATCTTTTTTTCCAGTAAATAGATTTAAGATATTGATTTGTGATTATTCTCTAACAGTGATAATGGCTATTATTTATTTGGTATACAATATTTTCATTTTATAGTCAGTAAAATAATTTTGCAGTCGAATATTATAACCAAGCAATAGCATTCAATCATTATTGATAGAAGACTATGGTTTAAATACTTATCACTCACTTGCTACTTATTGTTATTATTATTATATCTTCTCCCTTCACTTTTTTTGCAATTCTCTTCATATATCCATATATATTAAAATTTCTTTAACATTTCTTCTTATATACTTTAATGCAATGTACTTTTTTATTGTGCTTACAGTTGTCTTGAGAAAGAAAATATAAGTAAGCAAGGATATGGAGTTAAAGTTAAATATGATTATGAATAGTAATATAAAATATGTATATTAATATTTAATGGTTTTATGCTTATATGTTTAAATGTTGTAGCTCTGATGAAGGCTGCAGAACAGTCTAAACTGTAAGCAAAATAAAGAAGAAATTATAAAAAAAAACATTGCATTAAAGTGTGTAAGGAGAGATGTTAAAGAAATTTTAATATATATATATATATATATATATATATATATATATATACTATATATATATATATATATATATATATATATAGTAATGGTATGAAAAATTGAGCTGCTTTAACCTAACCTAGAGATGCAGGTAGTGAGGGTTCAAACCTCACCTCCTCCTCCAGATTACTATTAAGTGACTTACTTCCCAAACCTCACTAGAATTTCTTCTTTATGTATGCCAAGTAGTCAGGGAGAGATGAGATCCTAAAGGGAAATTTTAATAAAAAAAAATCAGGTTTAGACTATATATTGACACAGACAAGATATTGATGAGATTAGTAAATGAAAGTTTATTGTTCAATTAAAAGAAATGACAATTTGAAGAAATAATTAACAAAACAAATGTTGCAAGTTATTTTCTTTCATTTACAGACATGAATATGTATCGATATGCATTAGAAAGATCCACTTAATATAATTAAACAATAGTACAATAATTACAGAACAATATATATATATATATATATATATATATATATATATATATATATATATATATATATATATATATATATATATATATATATATATATATATATATAAGATTGTTTCAAATCTAGAGATTTTTTGTACTGTTTTTCTAATTTCTAATCTATTATCAGCTCCATGATTATTTATTAACCATCTTCTTCAGTCCTATTTGCATTTAACACCTTTCCACAACAACATATTGCAAGATTTTCCATAACATTTTCAATAATTAAACATATTGATCTTATCATTAATTTTTTTCTTAAAATGGTTATCTATTAATATTGCATCAAAATTAGTTTTCATCATCTATTTAGTTTTTATGATATGTACATATCCTATTTTTATTTATTTATTTTTTTACTATTTATCACAAAACATTTTTAATATTAGTTTGATTTGAATTTATTCATATCTTTTTTTATATTTTTTGATTTTTTTACAAATTATTTTCATTATTATTTAGATAACATACAGATTTTGTTTTGCAACTATAAATTCTTCATCACAAAATATTCCCAGAACTACTAGGGCTAAGATTACCAGAGATTTTACATACATCTATATAATATACATATAGTATGTACATGCGATTATAAAAAAAAAAGTTTTGTTTCTAAACTCGGAATGCTTGTATAGTTTTATAGATAATTCATTTGTATGTTTTTATAAAACTTTAACGAAGAGAACTACTCTTATCAATTAATAAATTTTCAAACTTCTTAACTGCTTTGTGTTATTGGGCATTCACTTAAAAACGATTGAAGCAAAAAATGGACATTTAAAATATATTGTCATTGTAAAATGCTTGTAGTTCACTGAATTGTCCACAAGGCTAATGATTCTACTTCAGAAAAAGTTAAGGTCAAAAAGGATTATTGCTCTGATAAAAGATAGATAGTATATTTAATGAATAATATTTCTGTAGTATAATTTTTATTACACCATTCTTAAGCAAGGTAGGGACTGGGCTTTTGTCTACTCTTAACACCTTGTGGATAACCAAAGACAAGCAAAAAACATGTATAATTTTCAATGTAAACATTTTGTGCTGGACCAGCATTTATCACTTAACCCAGATTAAATATATCATTGTTCTATATATATATTGTAACCGTAAATCTTCTCGTGGCCAACTATAGCCATCGAAGGCCATTGTAGTTGGGCAGCCAAAATTGTAACCGTAAATTGCCCTCTCAACTACCTCTCGTGCTGAACACATGCGGCACTAAAAATTGTAACCGTTAATTGTGTGGTCCCAACTATATAACGTAAGTGCCCTAAGAATTGTAACCTCAATCACTGATCAATTCTCACTCAATTATTGTCAGCTATTAAAAGCTGTAACCAAAAGCATATCATGCTATCTATTTTATGCACCAAAGACCACAATCAACATCTGGAGCAACTTACCATAGACCAAACTAATGATCTAACATAAACTTTTATGATTTAATTTGATCGCAGCCAGGGTGTACCGCGAAGAACTATCATAGTAGTATTATAAATACATTAAACAAATTATAAGTGCAATGTTATTATTTTCAAACCTTAATTTGCGATTTTTCTTGTATGAGACCCGATGGCCGACCATGTACAAGATGGCGTAATTTGTGGAACTACATAAGATTATGAAATTTTAAACCATCTATATGATTTTTAATACAAATGCTAGTCCAGGTAAAGCTTTGCAATAAATAAATATAAATACTTGGGTTCTTTTTTTATAGTTTACTATATTATTGAGACTCTTATTACACTGACAAATGACAATTTAAAAACGTTAAGTAAATATATTCAATCATGGCATTATTTGGTAAATCTGTTTACAAGTTTAATAATTCATTTATAATTTTATACTAGAATCAACTACGCAAAGCCACAATGATGGAAAAGGTAAATGGGATTTTATTGTACCTTACTCATCATAAACTACCAAAGACGAAAAACATCCAAATGTTTTCTCAAAAATATTTATAAACTCTTATATCATGTTGACGATAATATGTAATTCAAGGTATGCTCTTCAATGTATGCTCTATCCAAAGTTTATGATTTCTGATTTTATGAATGACACATAGCAACGGCACAGTAAGTTTAATTATAAATCAACTTTTATTTACAAATTTATGAACAATAAGTAATTAATTCCAATGTTATAAATAAAACATAAATAAACAAATCAAATAAATAAATTATAATTCAATCGACTTTCTTCAATACATCTCATAGGTACAGTATTTAAAAACCTAATCCTACCTTATATTTCAATTTGATATATTGAATATTGAGGAATTTATAATAAATTCAGCATCAATTCATGAAATATTGAACGTCATTTCCAGATTCAATAAATCCCTACTGTACACCTATAATAATATAATAAATAATATGATGTCTGTATGATTTAGCTATAATGTAATCATTAATTAAAGTAACAATTTAAACTTACGTTCCGGTAAATAATAATCAACCAACAGTTAATTATTATGAAGTACTTGAATAGAGTGTCCTGCTACAATTTAATAATCTAACTTATAAATTCTACTTACACTTGAAAGAAGATGATTTAGCAGATTAACTAAAATACTTTGCCCAACTTATATCTGTGAAGCAAACATATTCCTGTGGATGTATTCATCTACACGTAGGAATTAAATAACACTAAACACTTTGGTGGATTTATACACCTTCATAAAGCAATAAGTACAAGTACATCATTTCGCGGATTAACCACCAGCGCAGGAATGAGTGTAAAATACAAAAATGGCAATTAAAATAATCTGCGGATTAACCACCAGCACAGATTAAAGCCCTTTAACATTCTAAAACAACATTATTATTTACTTCACATTAAAGTGCAAAATCATCCCCCTCAGTTATTCTGACCATTCAGAAAACACTGACACTTTAGCAAATGTGGGTTCTTGCATAATAAAATGTTACGCTAATCAGGACAACTAATGTACTACTTATCTTGCTTAAAATAAACATGTGTAATATAATATAAGTAATATTGGCATAGGAATATAAATCTGGAAAGACTCACAAAACATCTCACAAAGATTGATATATCTCATGAATTCATTTAGTACTGTTTAAGCTTTTTCAGGAGCGCTATTCTCTTGAATAAATATTTATTCAACCCCTATTAATTTAAACTTAATAAATATAACTTTTGAACTTCACATGCAAGTTCATATAATGATAAAATTAAATAATACATTATTCATTAAATACATAAAATTTAACAGGTGTGTGTGTGATATAAATTAACTGTATAGCATTTTATAGTTCACTACATGAATTTTAGCAGATGTGTGTATCACAAATTGGATTGTATAGCATTTTATAATTCCAAATAGGATCCGTGGAATCCATGTACGATGCGTCGAGCAATAAATATACGAAGCAATAGCTATATCTTTAGTTGAATTCCATACATGCAATTTTATCCGTTTGTATTTGTTATTATAATCACTATTAGATTACCGATCTTACGTGGCTCCCTAAACATGAAACAATTTTAAAACATGATACGCAGAATTTAAATGAAAATGTTTTTCATAAAGTTATTAATCTCTACATTTCTCTATCAAAAGTGTTCCAAGTTTATCACATCCATGCAAGTATTTATTTATCCACGCGTTAATCCAGGAATACTAATTACAGCAATTAATTTATTCATTTCAAACCGACGATACAATTATAAAATAGCTTTGATTAATTATTTGAAGAATGTTTATTATCCAAATGTTAAACAAATTAACTAGCAAATATTACTGGCATTGTAAAGTTAAATATCAATCAATATTATATTTTATTAGAATTAAAAAACGGAAATATTAAAATATTTTGATAACTTTAATGTTTTACTTTAACTTAAAATTCTTCTTTTTAAAAAAAAAAAAAAAATTTTCATATTCATAAAACTTCTGTAATTAAAATACTTATTTAATTTTTCCAAATTGTAGAATAATAAATATTTCAAAACATACCAAAATCTTGTATTTAATTCTTTAAAACTTAAACTGGGAAGCTCCGACATTTTAAAAATGTAATATTGGAAAATTTATTACCGGTGATTCGATCCACTTGGCCAGCCGACTTGAACAGACTTTTAAATTTAGCAATTCATCTTATAATTGATTACCACTATGTTATATTTACGTTTATAGCAAATTTTGTGGTAATCCGTTTACTTATTAACTATTTTAAAATAAGCTTATCAAATTTACACCATTTGCCTTTACCATTTTCTTTTCTTTCTCCCTCCAAAAGCAAAGTAACAGACGATGTTCCTTAAATTCGTGCTCTTTTCTTTTTTTTACATTGAGACGCATATGTAATTACTGTATTTATTTTTAATAATTAATTTTAACTGAATAAATGGTTCTGTAAATTTAATAGAAATAACAATTTAAGATCATTTTAAACAAATAAAACAAAATATTATTTTTAATAATATTTTACCAAATTTTTATGTGTTGTCAAATTTTTAAAAAGTTAAACGTTTTGATATGAGTTAGTATATGGAACGAAGCAAAATTTAAATTTATTAAAATAATATAAGAGAGTAATCTGTTCAAAATGCAGCTCAAGCCAATCAAATCACCAAAAGAAGAAAGAGAAATTTTTATACTAGTTACATCAATTAATATATTTTATACTAAAATATATGGTTACAATATATATATATATATATATATATATATATATATATATATATATATATATATATATATATATATATATATATATATATATATATATATATCCAATTACTACAGTTTAATTGATAAATGCCAAACTCACTGCCCTCACAACTTTGACATGAACCATTTGATGGAAATATATGGCTTGTATTAAAGTTGTGACGGCAATAAGTTAAGCACTTATCAATTAAACTGCACTAATTGGCTATCTATATATACTTAACCATGATAAAAAATATGTGAAAGATACTATGATCTGGACTAACTGATGACTGTTGGTTTAGCATGAATTGTGAATCTTGAGATCATACATCATTTTCACATGTCCTTAGTCATATGATTATGATTACATCCCTCCACAAGATGTTAAAAATGACTAAAAGCCACTCCCTACCTTGAATAAGAATGATGTAGTGAAAATTATACTAGAGAAATATTATTATTAAGTGGATAATGTCTAATCTAATGAATGGTTAATAAAAATATTAAGATAGTGAGATATTTTGGATTTATAATGAAATGATAAGATTTCATAAAGAAGTTGTCTTGAGAAAGAAACAAAAAGTTACTTTTCATATATTCACTTCCAAATGCAATTAAACAAATAAGATTAGGTAAAAGAGTGATCATAAGTGTAATAAAATATCGCATGTGGCTCAGATTTATAGTGTTGGTTTTGTATGATATCATTACATTTCTATCATTGACTGAGATAATTCATTGTCTTATTTTCTACATAATAAAATTAATTATCCAATAACTAATTAACCATCTAGATTGAGAATGAGCAGAGTTCTTAAAAAATACTTCTAAGATTGCTTAGAAATTCTTATCTCCTTAAAAATATCCAAATTTAGAGTTGTGTGTATGGTAGATACAATATTAACTGCTCTACATAACAACATGAGTGATGATCAAAAAGAGGTCTCATTTTCACTAATAGTTGCTTGGGTATGGTTTGCTTATTATTTTCATTCAATATGCAGAATCAGTCTCAATGGTTGTTGCACTTCAATACACATTGTCTGTGAATTTAACTTTTATTTATTATGAAACCTTGCATATTATCAATTATGACACCCACTATCCTCATATTTTGGATATAGATTAGGCAGTAAAAATGTGAATACCAGATGGAGATATAGATTCCCAAAACTGATTTTATTACATTTTTTAGACAGAAATAAACATTTTTTGAAATAATTATATAATAATTAATGTAATGAGTATGTTTAGTGCAGAAACTTTCTTAAAAAAATATTACCTGTTAGCTATGTCTTCACTTGTAGGTATTTTAATGAAACAATAATGCATGGCAATGATGATTTTTTTCACAATCACTTACTAAGAAATTAGTTTATTCTAGTGTAAGAAACTATAGTATTATATATGTCCATCAATCAAATAATTCAAATTACTTACACTTATCGAATTTAATTTTGTTAATATCGTTTTAATGAATTTCTGGCTGTTGTTTTGTCACTCAACAGCTTGATTTAGAATGACTATTCAAAAGAAGTCAAAATATAAATATATAATTTTTAATACCCTAAACCAGATGAATTAATGCAGAAGTATTGAAAATGTCCAGTGAGCTATATGCAGAGTGTGATTTATAAACACTAAAGTAAATTTCAAGATATCTATAAGCTATTCTGAAATCAGTTTAACTAATCAGAGAAAATGTTGAGCCTCATATTTAACCATCTCTTAATATTAAATTAATCTTCAGTTAACTGATTTTACCCAGAAAATCTAAAAAATCTAGTTACTATTTCTATCAATTCATGATATGGACTCCATAAAATAAAATAAAAACTGATGAAAGATCTATATTTGAAGTGTCAATTTTATATGACTTTCAAGAATTTTAAAATAACATGAAGCAAACTTAGACAGTGTGCTGTGAAGTTATGCTCATACTAGCATAACATCACACAACTCGTTTTGCTTATATTTAACATATGTCTTTAAAAGACATGATTCACATTAATTCTTCTAATCTATAGCCAATTATTAATATCATCATTAGCATTTACTTGTAAATTAATATGGATATTTGAATTCCAAATAACAAAAACAGTAGAATGAATAATTAAAGAAGAGTTTTCAAATGTCTACAGAAATTAGTAGATGGAAATATAACACTTTAGAAATCTGAAAAATATGAATTTTATTATGTTATTTTACTTTTGTACTCACATAGCAACATTAAATATACTTTTTAATGTTTTCATTCCCTATATTATTATTATGTACAATTTTATTTTTTAACTTGTTAAATATTGCAGCAGCATTTAAAAATTGTTTCACTTTAATATCTCATTCCACCTATACTCAAAGTGATTCCCATTAACACAATGATAATTATCCAAACTAAATATGCTGAAGATTCTTTTATTATCACTGGCAGAAAATAATTATTAAACCAAAGTCTTTGTAGATTATATTTAAAACATTAAAATCATTTTGTAGATCACATTTTCAATTGATACCAATAGAACAATTACTAGTGTACTGTTTATTTAAAATTTACTAGAGAAAATAAACTTTTTGGTTTTAATTTTACAAATTTATCATTAAACATATATCCTGTCTTGATGTGTTTTTGATGAAGTCACTCGTAAATTGTTCCAAAAATATTGTCATAAAAATTAAAATAATACTACTTGTTTAACACCAATTTTTATTTCAATTATCTCAGATTTTCCATGATGTAAAGCTATGTAATATGAGTAAACATCTGTGAATGGTATTACTAAAAACCTATTTGACTAATTTATTCAAGGTCTTGATCAGCACTTAAGAATTATTCTGGGCAGTGAAATGTCATGTGTGTATTAGTTCAGTGATAACTTTCTAACCTTACTTTATCATAAAATAATGTCTGCATGGTGATTTTCTGATAAACATCATTGATCAATTTCTTTAGCAGAAAATGGTGATTTATAACTTTATTCACTGGGAAAAAATAACATGTATATAGTTTTACCAATATCCATTTATTTTACTAAAAACATAAGAACATTGTTCATTACAATCACTAGTGTGAACTGAGGTTTTGATGTTATCCTAAATGAAAATAAAAACATCCCTTTTTGTGCATTCTCTACCATATAAATTTCTCCAAATATAAATCGAGGTGCTGATGTATAGTTCCACATTGTTTTTTATTATCCATTTTGTCACATACAAATGTCTTTCAGTATTCTGGATATCAATACTGGTTTCTAAGATCAATAAAATTATATCTATGATTTACCCAAAAATATTCATATCTGGAAGTTCACAGATTGTCCATTTGTTAGGATTTCCAACAATTTGAAAAAAATATGCAGCCTTCTTTGACATTTTCTTTAATAAATTATCTTAACAGATTTCTTACTATAAGATCTTTTCATTGACTCGTAGTAAATCGTAAGATTTCGCGAGTATTAATGTATTATAATAATTGTGGACTTAATTAGTGAAATATTGAATAGCTTCACACTCTTAGATCAAAACACTTCAGCTTCACCTATTTATATATAAAAAGTAGGTTGAAGTAAAGAAGATTCTCTCTTTTCTTCATAGCGTAAGCTTGTGTTTTTAAGACCTATAGAGGTCCCTACTTTCGTAGTTTTCAGACGCTTATTTCTAAGGTTACAGCCTTAGTAAATTATTATTTAATCATTTTCATAAGAATCTTTATTAGAAATTCATATAATAAAGACTGGTTGGTTTTTTTGCAACATCCAATGCTCTGGAAATATTTCTTCTGCATGTATTTGTTTGCTTACTGACAAAGCATCCATCAATTTCAACCAATTTGTTGGATCCTCCATTTTTTGTTTTTCTCAGGATAACATGCTGCCAACACAAACTTCTTATAGGTAATTACTTCAGACTACAATGGTTTGTTGACCTTATCCAGCTGTTCTTTATACCATTCAATATATATTAATACACCATTCAATATATATTAACTGTTTGACCAGCTATACAAATCTTAGCATGATCAGAAACATAATTTTGGAACCCTTAAACCATGTCCTTTTAGGAATACCTATTTTGTTTTTACAACCTCAAACATAATGTCATCACTTATCTAAAGATAAAATATAAAGGATCACATTATACCCATTTGCCCACAGCTTTTGAGGGCAGGATTCCATAGTTTTGAAAGTAGTGGACTGAATTATCTTCACTAGCAGATAATTTTCAAAGTTTAATCATTTTCTGGCAAAAAAAAAATTGTGGACAAAAGAATCCACATGGCTGCAATTACAGCTTGATTGTTAAATTCACATGTCAGCAATTAATGATAGATAGCAATTGACATAAAAACCTACTGTCATTTAGTCATGCTAGCATTCTTGCATTACATTACACTCTACTTTAAAACATAAAATTATCACCACTCAAACTTCTTGATCATAGTAAACAAGGCAATCTTTGCTTTTGATCTTTCTTGCAGTTATATCTCACACTGCAGTTATATCTCTCACCAAAATTCATATAAAACCACACTGAATGTCTAATACCCATTAATTTATGCAATATTTTTTATATATTTTAAAAACAGAACAAAAATTATGTGGCACAATTTTATGAGTTTATATAAATGTAAAAAAATTCAATAATTTTGAAGTTAGTATATAACCAGCAATTTTTAAAACACCTCAACAACTAATACCAAAATATGCAGCATTTTTATTTTTAAAAATACAACAAATGTATATATTTGCCACAAATCTATGAGATAAGATATATTTGTATATATTATCACAATAAATTATCTCAATTCTTATATTATTCAAAAAATTATCAAAGTATTATCTCTACGTTTAAATGTCATTATTATCTATAAATAAACATAGATCTACCGATTAAATATTATTATATTATTTTTCAGATCAATATGATTTTATAATGCATCAATAAAGATCCCAAGTGATATTGATCAGTGAAAGACTATTGGTAATTCAACAATCATTTTATAGTGATCAGTTTTTGAATTTCTGTTTTAAGCATCTATATTTCTTATGAACTTCAACTATTAACTTTTTTTTTTTTAAAAAAATAAAAATCACCCAGAATTCTTTTTTTGGTAATCCAATACACTTTAAAAAAATTACATGTCTCAATTACATAATAACAGTTAAAATTCAAATTAAAAATATGAGTGCTTAATAAATGTTGAAATTTATTATGAGTAATAATTACTAATAAGAACATTGAAGTAGAACCTATTTTTAAAATTAAAACTATCATTTTAATTTTGACATGAAGTAATCTATGAAATGTTTATGTAAAGTAAATTCTATCTTCTGATTGCTAATTATTTATTTAATCAAATAAATAAATAATTGAATAGCTTTCAGGAGTTCATAAGAACCTTAAGATCACATGATCACTATCTCTTATACTAGCACATAATTGTTATTAAACAAGGCAAAACTTTCCATGCAGTAGTGCCACCCATGCCAACTAGAGTAAACAGTGGATGCCAGAAGGCTTGTGCATAAAATCCTTATCTAGTGCCTACTCATCCAATATCCCCAGACTAGTTTTTGGCTTGTGGCCTTCATCAGTGAGGAGCCTTGGATCTGAGAGCATTGCACCTAGATCTTAGGATCTAATGCAACCCCCTCCAGCATTCACCTTTTATCTCTACTTAACTACAAAACTATGAGAGTGAAATTAAAAACACAATAATATTTTCAATTTAAGCTCTATAGCTTATATAGTCATATGAATGTGAACTCAGTTCAAAATCCATATATTTTTGTGTCTTTGGCTCTTTAACAACCATAGCCACCACTATACTATTAGGCAGGATTGGTGTTAAACCATTAAACATCACATGATCATTATTTCTTATATTAGCACATAATTGTTATTAAACAAGGCAAACTCTCCATACAGTAGTGACACGCTGTGCCAACCAGAGTAATCAATAAATGCCAGAAGGTTTGTGCATAAAATCCCTACCATCATCTAATATTCAACAGACTAGTTTCTGGTCTGTGGCCTTCATCAGTGAGGAGCCTTGGATCTTAGAGCAGTGCATCAAGATCTTAGAATCTAATGCAACCCTCCAGCAGTCAGCTTTTATTTATACTTAACTACAAAACTATGAGAATGAATAATATTTTCAATCTAAACTCAATAGCATATATAATCATATGGCCCTAAACTCAGTTCAGCACCCATAAATTTCAGTGTCTTTGGCTCTTTAACAACCATATCCACCACTATCCTATTAGGCAGGATTGGTGTTAAACCACTAAATATCACATGATCACTATTTCTTACACTAGCACATAATTGTTATTAAACAAGGCAAAACTATCCATACAGTAGTGTCACCCTAATAGGATAGTGGTGGCTATAGTTGTTAAAAAGTCAGACACCAAAATGTGTGGGTGCTGAACTGAGTTCGGACCCATATGACTATATAAAATATTGTTGTTTTTAATTTCATTCTCATAGTTTTGTAGTTAAGTAGAAATAAAAGGTGACTGCTGGAGGGTTGCATTAGATCCTAAGATCTAGGTGCAGTTCTCTCAGATCCAAGGCTCCTCACTGACAAATACCCAATCCAGAAACTAGTCTGGGGATATTGGATGAGTAGGCACTAGATATGGATTTTATGCACAAGCCTTTTGGTATTCATTGATTACTCTGGTTGGCACAGGGTGGCACTAGTGTATGGAGAGTTTTGCCTTGTTTTAAGAACCTTAAGAATTGAAATATGATCTGTCAAGCTTGAGCTCCATCCAGAAATTGCCATTCATCCTCAACACTAAATGGTGCAGGGTATTTAAACAAATAGTCTCTAATTTTAATAGAATAGATGCATTTAATTTCTTTTATAATGATTTGTCTACTTAAACAAAATGTTCACAATCACTGATCCATTACAGAAAATCCATTTCAATTCTTATATAAAATATTTTTACTTTCAATATATTGATGCCAAAATGTATTGCTACTATTTGTATCAATATTAAAATCAATAAGAATTTTTGTTTATAAATAATATAATAAATTGACTATCTAGAAATAAAATATTTTGCCCTACACTTTTCTGATTCTAATATTGAAAACTAAACACTAATAAAATGGACATAGGTATCATTCTACAATACAACATTTACTATCATAAGCCTTTCATTGATATATCTAGAAATTTTAAAAATAGATACCATATTTTTTTTATAATAAATCCAACACTATGATGTTTTCTTTCACTAAGGAATTTGTCTTTTAAGCTAATAAACATCACATGACCACATCTTCTTATGTTTGGGTATAACTGTTGTTAAAACAGGCAAAACCTGTAGATATTTACATGATTGGTTAACTTTTTCCCTGAAAGTCAAATTTAACTCAAGGAAGTTGTATTTTAAAAGCTATTTTCTCCAATCAGATCTTCTAATAATATCAATGTTTATTCATTCCTCATTTTATAGTTAAAATCCAAAGCGCATGTGCAACAGTTTAATGCTGTTTAAATAATACATACCTATATTATAAAAAAAATAATAAAAGTAATTAATGGTGATAAATTAAGAAGTAGAGGTAGTAATATAAAACCCAGATAAGGAAGGGCCAATATTCCCAGAAGAAATAACTCCTACCGATATGCCACCTCCCAAAAGTGGAAGGCTTTGGATTCAAAAGCAAATCTCCATAGCATTTATCCATCTAAAATGAATCCAGGAACAATATTTAATAACAAACTAAACTACTGGAACACATATGATATTATGAATCCAGAAAAAACTAAAATTGACAATATTCTTTTGATTGGGATATCGAGGCTCTCCAGGTTGACCAAACATCTAAAATTGGAACCAAGGTTTGTTGATTTTTTAATCAAAGTCAATCTTGGAGCCTTGCCTACCACTGACTTTCTACATAGTAAAAGGAATTATAATCTGGGCCCTATATGTGCACTATGTAGGCATAATGATGAGACAATGGCACATATATTGAAAGAGTGTCAAATTTGGAATAGCATAATTAAACATTTTTAAATCTCTCATTAAAAACAAAGAATCAGCTTGTGTAAATTTGACTAAGGCCTTTAAGAGTGGACATTTTGGGGTCATAAGATTGGCAACATTTATAATTTTTTTCCATTTGGTCACTGAAAAATAAGACTATCTTCAAAAGTGGAGAAGAATATGACATGATTAAAATGTTGTTACACTTACTAAAAGAAATTAAAGAATTAGACCAAAAATTTTCTCAGAATTGGATGTTCAACCAGACCTGGTACCTAATAAACCTAAAACAAAGTGTAGTACCGATGATGAAAAGAATATAAAGTTGTAAATCCACAGATACTGAGAAAATTTGAATGAACCATTTACCTAAAACATTCTAGATAAACTTTATATGGAAGAGATCCAAGAACTAGAAAATGCCATTATAAAGTTATTTACCTAATTGATGAATAATAGGTAAGGGTTTTCATTTGATTAATGGATCAGTTTTAATCAATGACCCAATAAATATATTAAGACTGCTTTAATAATGCTTAATGGTAACTGATTTGTTTACTGTAAAGAATCTATGATATATTTCATGTAATTTTCAGTCTTACATATTCTATGAAAACTTGCTTTTAAGTAATTTTTATCAATGTAATCCCTATATTAGATTGGCTAACCTCATGATCTATAAGTAAAGTGTATGGTTTTCATATATGATTCATAATGATTAATCTCTCAATATTTAAAATGTTAAATTAAAACACACAGAAACATTGAAAATGCTCCTCACTTGATAAGAAAAAGCTCTGTAGACCAAATGGCCAAATATGGTTTTAATCATTGTCCACATGTTCATAAATTACACAAACTTATATGTGTTTGAATTGACTAACACCATCACATATGTGGTATACATGATCAGATTAATGTAAATGGGCCACAACTACGATTTCTGGAATGGGAAGTTATATGTCTTCAATTTCTGGTGAAATAACTAATGTCTTAGTGTAACTGATATGAAATAAGTTGTTTTTTGTTTATATATACAAGCGTAACCTCTGATTTTGTTGACTGGTCTCCTTTGAGATTGAGATGTAAATGTCCTTCTTTTTGTAAATGATTCTTATGGTTTGTGAATAAAATTTCCTTTTGAAAGATAAAAATACTATTATTAAAGTAACTATTATATTAATGGTTTAGTTAAATGGTCACTCAGAGACATTGTCATAATTATATTTTGTGAAACAAACTATTTTTATATTATCATTTATTATTTTTTTTCCAATTTGATGTTAGGGAGAAGATTCTTAAATAAGGTTTTCTAAACAAGCAACCTTTCTAACTTTAAAATCCTTATCTCAAATCTAGTTTAAAACAACTCATTATTGATTGCACTGTTATATGCAAAGACAACTAAGAATTCCCATCTATTAAATTTATTGTTTTGTCATTCTTCTTCAATGCTGAGGCTTTCAACAAAAAAAAAATTGGACTCCAAATTGCAATGTTATTAATTAAATAAAAAAATATGGTTGCAAAACATTTAATCCCAACATTTATTAAAGAGAAATGACTGCTAGAATGTAAAGTTTATGATGAGTACCTCCTATAGTAATATAAGTTATAGAAGATAAGGAGAAAAGAAAACAGGATAAAAGACTTATTGTATCAAAAACTATATATAATCTGTGATCAATCAACACTTCATCCACAAAAAAGCAGGAGATACTTTTGTATTGGCACTTCTATTGATTATTTGCAATTAAAACTTATTTCTATTGTGCACTTGAATAATCAATGAATACTAGATATGCTATGTCAGATTGCAGATTGGATCCTGACTAAGAAACATCCATCATAAAGATCTTGTACTTTTGTATTTACAGAGCAAGCTAACTTTAATTATTTTATGTTATCAAGCTAATAATCTGAAAGCAAAAAATAGCATAAAAATTTGAATCCAAAGCAACTTCTTAATTACATAGATATAATATTAAGCTAGAAGCTATATAGTTCACTCTTCTCAGTTTTATGTAACTATAAGCACATTTCATCCTTTGGTTAATAATTAAAATGAAATATTTGCTTCTAAAAGCAAAAATCTTTTTTTTTTTTTTGGTATTTATCAATCTGAATAATATACTGTGAAATCTGGCTAATACTTTCATAATACAATTACTTATATAAATAATATCTGACTGCTAGAAGTTATTTTACTTTCTTGTTCCTGTATATTTCTGTATACTTATTTGTTAACTAATTGCTACAACTTAGGCATATACTTAGGGATATCAAACACAGTTTATAAGTCTACTTGATTTCAGATTTTCAACTGAGAAAAAACAAATTTTGAACGGAAATTGATTTTCTGATTTACAATAAATATAAAAATTATGTCAAAAAAAAGTCACATTAGTATTGTGCAAACTTGATAGTTCCAAAACAGTATTTAGCTATCAAAATAAAAACTATATAAAAGAAAAAAAATACTAAACAATGATCCAATTAATGAAGTAAGATTACCAGAGAATAATCCTACAATGACCAATGACAGTGATTATAATAGAATGTCTTTAACAGTCATTTCATTGCAATGCAGAAGACATTATTATATTTTTGAAAAGGTATTTTTTGATGGATATGAAGCATCAAAAGTAATTAATTACTTTATCCAACCAATGTATGAATATAAGCCAATAGTTTATAAACTTTAAAAATCCAAAATGTAATTTTCTTAATATTTTTTTTTAAATAATTAATCTATTTCACACCTTTATGCACTTTTTTTTTTCTATTTAAATCACATTTATTTACAATACATTTACATTTATAAAATAAATATTTTATTTTCATATACTTGAATCATTTTTATATGGGCATTATCAAGATAATTTTCTATTCTTTTAACTTACATTTTTAAAATAGATATATAATAAAATATTTTTTTTATGTGTGAATTTAGTGAAAATGAAAACCGCTTGTGGTCTCATGCAGTGGTAGGATATAGTGGTGGATTCTGAAACTAAACGTTCATCTCTTGTCACTTTTGGCTTCGAACTTCTTAATCATTATACTTTTTTTTTAGCGTATAAAATTTAAAAAGAAAAAAAAATGGAACTTTTTTATGGATTATTTACAAATATTTTTTATTAAAGATATTTCAGTAAATAATTTTATGAATATAAAGTCTGATTTAACAATAAAACCATATTCATTAATGTTGATATGGGAAAAGTAAAAAAAAAAAAAACTCACTTCAAATAGCTCACTGCAGGACAAAGACATATTCACAAACGTCTATATGAAGGAAGAAGAAAGAAACGGTATTATTCTCTAGTCTTATCATCTGCCAGAATTTTCATCATTTTGACTCTTGTTTTATTGTCTAACTAAGAATCACTAGATATTTATTTATCAGCTAATTTCGAAGAGCTAGTTAAATTATTTTATATAGGCTAGCGATCAGAAAGATATCTTGTCTGTTCAAATCCTGGCTCATTAGCAAGACAGATGATATATTAATCATGATGCCATTACAATGTTTAGGTATGTATGTAGATTGTATATTTATATTAAGTTAAATATAATTTTCAGCAAGGTAAAATCTCACAAACCAAATTCCTTTGCGAGGTAATGCAAGTAGTAGTTCAAGAATATTTTATATAATGATCTTATAAAAGCTTCACATTGCTAGTTACTTTCGTTTTGTAAAACAAAGAAAGCATATATGCAGCATTTAATAATCAATACATAAAGCAAAGTATATAGCGATAACCCTTTAATCTAGTTCACCATATACACATACGTTATATATATATAACCACTCATTATGTTTCATTTGACATTATAATACTCTCCCGTCAAAATTAAAGAGTTGATTTTTTTAGTTTTAAACAGAGTAATATTTAAAGTGCTTAATCAACACATTTTAACTGACACCGATGCATATAAAGAACGTTCTTGTCCTCCAAATGATAGATAGAATTTGAACGTCATTTGCAAATATCGAGTTGATTTCTTCCGGACAACTGTATTTACTATAATAATTACTTTCAAAACCTTCAGAGCGTAACGGTATGGCTTTTTTTTTTTTTTTTTAAAAAAAAAAAAACTATTTATTCTTCGCTTGGCATTCATTAATTTTAATATGCAAACGACGTCTACTTTACCACTCGATTAATCAGACAGTATCCATAAATGTATTCGAAACCTTCAGCTCATTAATCCTCCCTACAAGTTTCAAATATTTGCATTTAATTAGCATTGATAATTGTTTTATGACTGTCAGTTTTAAAAATCAAAATTCCATTTATACTTTCACGAAATGAATCAGTCACCAGAATGTTTCGGAAAAAAAAAAAATGCTTTGAATATAGATAAAATTTTGATGAAGTGGAAAAAATATTAAATTTTACCTGCTGTCAATTTAGAATGAAGCTTTTCAGTTTAATTCATGTGTGAAAATGCGCTGGTTGTTTAATAAGTCTCTAATTTTCTATGACTGTGTGTGTATATAAATACACCAGGTTTCATATGACTTGTATTTTATTGGAAAAAACTTTAAAGAAGCAAGTATTTCAATTTAATATTTCTTTCTATGAATTTCTGAAATATATAGAAGTAGTCATGCCTAAGCTTCAAGAACTAACTGTCATATAAATTACTAATCCTATTCTCATTTAACCATATTATTAATTAATTTTATTGCCTTATGATCTGAGCATTTATTTCAAATACATATCAACATAAATTCAAAGTCATTTATTACGCATAACGCTAATGAAGTTGCATAACAATAATTTACTCCTGTTAGCATTTTAATAAGTCTTGGGAGTCAAAATTTGTAATCAATAACCAATATGTGAAACTGTAATAAAATTATATTTTATTACTGACTTTCATTTTAAACTCAGCATCAACAAGCATGAAATATTTTCAAATATTGTTAGTAATAAAGATTTATAACATAATTTGTATACAATTATATATTATATGTCAATATATTATTGGTAGTAGTTATTTATAACTTTATTGTTTTGTATTACTGTTAAACCCAATAACACTGATGCAATAAAAAATTGATTAAAATTTGCTGAATAGCAAAACGTTAATAACGAAAATAACTAAATTCTACTATTTGGTAACCTTTAATCATGTGTATATTTTTTGTAAACCCATAAGATTATTTAAAACAAAAAAAATGTTAAAGTAATAAAAAAGATAAAATGAAAATGCTACATTAAAACCACTTAAAGAATTAAATCCAAAATGTTTTAAAAATATAGACCAAGAAGATAAATATATCTGGATTAAAATCTGTGTAGGTCAACTTAAGATGTTTTGCTATCTTGATAAGTTCCTATAAATCAATTAAGATTCTCTCTGTTGACCAAATGGTTAATTTATTGACAATTTATTTTTCTCCCAGAACTTTATAAATTATGTGAAGACACTATCACATTAATAATAATAGAGAATGGTTCATGCCACAGAATTTTAAAAGAATATTAATTGTGAATTTAATGAATTATTAGGTGATGCTTTGTGAGACCATTTTATTTGTGCTATGAAAAAAATCACAATTTATTGGCCAAACTTTTAATGGATGTGAAATACTACCTTCAAATTTCCAGTAGTCCAAATTTTATTTAATAAGTATTTGAATAAACCTTTAACATTAATAATCATTTTCTGATATTAAAATCATAGGTAATGCAATAAATTTGTTTCACACATCAATCTTTAACAACATGGCAGACAAAAAATCATGTATATAAATCTAGGTAAACTTTTTAATACTACTAAAATAAAAATAAAACATAATCAGGGATGCTAACCCAGTTTCTACCACTATATTGATTACATAACATATTAGAACAATTTTAAACAAATCTCTAAAAGAAAAAGATATTTAAAGATGTTATGATAAACCAAAAGATATAAATTCAATTTTTAACATCCAATTAAAAGTAAATAATATGTCTTTAATGATGGATAATGCTTCTCTTGCAATAGTCTTCATTATCTCAAACATAATTGGGTTCAAAACTACCAGAACAAAGATTGGAAATTAATAATAAATTATCAGAGCAAACTGATTTCTTTTCATGATGAAACCAGATTAATATTACCAAAAAATAATAAAAATATTATCTTTCTTTAGAATATATAATGTTTGAAATAAATAAATTGAAAACTGGATAATGAATCAAATAATATGATACACTTGTAAAACATTCTATGCTTTGAAAGAAAAACTGCTATTTGCAGGTCCACTACTGATTTAGAATTCCAAAAGCTATTAAAATGGACTCCCATTAAGTTTGATCAATCTAAAATGTACTTTATTAGTTAAACTAGATATGAAGGAGCAATTGATTAGTGAGAATTGAAGTACAGTTTGAGATTTTAAAGAGATTATTTCTCCTGGATACAATACTAAAGCACTAAGGTTATTACATAATACATAAGTATCTTTGAGAATTGGTCAAAATTAAAATTTGGCTTGCATATATGTGTGATAAACAATATGAATGTGAAGTAATGATAAAGATAAATAAATCCCCAGATTTTTTTATGTGAAATATTTTTTAAAAATATTTATCTTTTTTTAAAAAAAAAAAACAACAAACAAACAGATAGTTATAAATGCTTTTTTTTTTTTTTTTTTGAACACAACATATAAGATTTTGGTTTAATAACTAACATTCAAAATTATTAAATGTTGTATCAATAACTGATGGGGGAAAAAATCAACATTTATTTATTATTATTATCAGGTAGAGAATGTTGATCAATTTAAATATTTTTATAGCTTTAAAATAAATAGTCGAATTTTAAAATTAAAATATAAGACATTCTCTAATAGCTATTTCTTATGCATTACAAAACTAAAAATAAAATATTATATTTTGTGACATGATTATTTAACTAAATTATTGTATTTACAGATTTGTATTTTCTAAATTTGTCAAACTTATTCTATAGATTCTAATCATATTCTTCTATTAATATAAAACATTAGAAAAAAAATTATTTAAAAATTCTCATAGTATTTAAAAATGATGTCAAAATCATAAAATTGATTTCTTTAATTTACTGGATGTGGTATTGAAAGTGTTATTATAAAGGTACATTTTCCTTGGAATGGTTATATAAAGCAATTCAATTTTAACAGGCTTTATAAAAGTATTTAAGGCATATACACGATTTTCATATAAAAAATATCTAATTTATATTGTCAATAATTTATCAATCATTCTGAAGAGATGTAATATGCTTTCTTTAGGAAGATTTTCTTGAGGATGAACCTGGTTGAAATCTATAATTAGGCAAAATATTGACATCCATAAGAGAGAAAAAATACTGCATACAGAAATAAAATCCAATATTATAAAATAGTAAAGTAAAAGAACTTAAACCAGTCTCTTGTCATTTCTTTTGTGCTTATATAGATTATTTTCTATAGCTAATAAAAATTTAAGTTTAATTCTTTATTCATCTTGTATTTTTTACCTTTTTTCTTCGTGCATTAAAAAGATCATACTATTTTATGGTAAACTATTAATAATGATAATTCTGACTTAGTATCATTCTAATTTATCCACTGGTTTAACAGCTCAATTATATTTAACAATAAAAACACAACATTAATCTACAATAAAAATTAATCACTAGTTAAGAAAATATTAGTCAGGGCTTATAAAGTTTGTATAACTACTAAAAGATGATATACAAGTTCAAAAACATTGCTCAGAAAACATTTGTAAATGTAATAGATCGCTACCATATAAAAAACAGAAGTTTGAAACTTAAGATAACCCATCTCAATCCATCAAGTAAAAATACTGATTTGTGTAAACATATTTTTTCACAGCCTATAAACCTGCACTTTAATTTCAGTTATATCATGCACAAATTCTAAAAATATTGAATAAACATTTGAAATTATATTTTTATAAGTTGCAACTTTCACAACAAATTATGCAAGATTATGGGGATTATTCATAATAATCTGCAGTTACCATTCTAGATTAAATCAATTTTGATATTAAATTCTTGGAACAAATCATGTTTCTTATGACTTGCCATTTATAATCCTAAAAAAAAAATATTTATTTTTAAACATAGTTTAACTAACATTGGTATATTTGCGCAATGCTTTTATAGTTTTTCAAATCCAACACTTCCATTTTAACTTAAACATGATCAAGAAAAAGCTAATAGGAAATTAACACAATAAATATTATTTACTGTAGACAGGAAACGCTTATTTATTTTGAGCTTTTATCCAGATCAAATGTACTACTACAATGTGTTATTTTTTAGAGTAGATTTTCTCAGTTGAATTACCAATGTGATTATTGTATTACCTATTTATACATGTAGTACTGCCATTACAATTGTTCTTATTTTATCTGTAATTTCTTTAGCGCTTCTATCCTATATAACGCTATTTATAATCAAAGAAGATAGAGGGTTAATATTTTCCCATTTAAATGTTAACAAAAATAAACAGGAAACTACTTTTTTTTTTGAAAGAGAGAGAGAGAGAGGGTGGGAGGGAGAAGGGGAGAGAGGAGAGGGAGAGAGAGATTTTAGTTAAAAGTAAAGTTGCAGTGGAGTTGAGATATATTTTAGTAATAGTGATTAAAAATAGACATGAATAATGTATAAACTAACAATCTCTTAATTTTGTTTATTTTTTTAAATAATAAACTATAAGAGTTTAATCTTGTCGACATTTATATAATAAAGTCTTTATAGATGTAGGAATAGATATGTCAATGCCTCATTGAAAGAAGTGGAGGTAAACAAAATGATAATAAATGGACAATAGAATATTAAATGATTTGGATGAAGTAAGAAAGTTTATTGTTGTGATATGGAGGAGAGTAGAGAACCGGATTAAATTTAGACAGATTTTTAACATGCGGGAAGTTAATAATGATAAAATGATGATGATGACATGTATATTCACTTAGATAAAAGTAAAATTTTTAGTGATTCGGCCACATTTGTGAACTTGTAATATCAGAATTTTTTGGCGTAAATAACTATTTGTATAAAATAATACAGAAGGTTAGAATATATATAAAAAAAACAAGAGATATATTTTTATATAAAAGACAATAAATGCAAACAAGGCAGTGAACTGAAACTAACTTTTAATTAAATATCTAATAATAACACGTTATCATAGAAGTATATTGGAATGATAAGACTGGGAATGGAGATAGAAAATAAGAAAAGTTTTTAGACAAATCATCTTATTGCACAAAGAATTAGATTGTGATGGAAAAAGTTTAAAATTTCCTGTAGAATATATATGATTTATATCACATACTTTCAGTAGAACAACTATATTTTTATTTGGCTTGTTGGGTTTAATTATTAAAGTTTCAACAATTTTTGAAAAATAAAAACGGTAAAGATAATGATAGACATGATGTTAATAAAGGAGTAAATAAATTAATTCATCTTCTAAACCAGATCTGAAACACTTTCCAAGTTAACAGCTAATTTGTCTAAAATTAGAAAGCTTTTCTTTATCTGTTGATTTCAAAAGTGGTTTGTTAGAGTATATGCTTTAAAATTATGATTTAATTTCATTTTGAATAAAAACATTATTTTCTAATATAGATGAAGAAATTGTATCAATATTTTTTTAGTTCTATCTTTCACACTATCATTACCAAATAGGTAAATCTAGTGAAATAAATTCTTGGAAAATTCCCTTAATTTCAAACTAAAGATATTTCTTCATAACAATTATCAAAAGTATTTATAATAACTACAGTTTTACTTCTCGTTAATATGTAAACAAACACACACTTATAATTAAAGTTTTAATGGAAAAGATATATTAATTAATAATACTAATAGGCTCAACGTTTTCGAGTATCCAATCATAGCCATTATGATATCACTTTAATCTGTTTTTAAAAGTAATATCATATTCATTTGTTTTTTTCTTGTGATTGTAAGTTTAATTCATTATGTTAGAAAGTTATATTCATAATGAAAGCTAATTTTGCCAATCGAATGTTATTACTACATTCAACATTTTATAAAATCTTTGTTAATAAATTTCCAAAGCTTGTCAAAATATATCTAATTTAATCAACAAATATCTTTATGATATAACAATTTTACATACTCAGAATCTTCTTTTTTAGTTGAGACCCAAATATTTTTTAAAAGATCTTTTCCTCAAATGGAATTTGCATTTTTTTAGAGTCCCATAATACAATATATGCAAAATTTTTTTGCAACAGAGGCTCTACTAATGAATAATGCACAGATACAAAAGAAAATCTAAAAAAATCATTGTCTCTAATTCATGCAAGCAAAAATTCATTGATTTTTCCTGATCATTAACAGCTTTTTAGCAGTCAACAATGCAACATTATAATTTGATTTTTTTTTCCTCGATCATTGTACAATAAATAGGCTTTGATCTTTTCCACTCTCCAACTCTTCAACTATTCATATTATTCAAAATCTGATGGTGACATTATTTGTCAATTTTTCTGTCTTATCCATGTTGACTGTAAGATCATTCTGATCCTTCATATGCAGAGCATTAAGCCCATTTAAATACATAGAAAAGGAATGGATAGAACACCCTGAGCACTGATTATATATATATATATATATATATATATATGTGTGTATATATCAGTATATATATACAGTAACTTTATATATATATATATATATATAAAGTTACTGTTAACACTAACTGAAATAATTATAGAAAATATACAAACCATTATACAATTACAAATATCCAGTAACGCCCTCTGTTTAAAGATCTATATCTCAATAATCTTTAAACAGAGGGCATTACTGGATATTTGTAATTGTATAATGGTTTGTATATTATATATATATATATATATATATATATATATATATATATATATATATATATATATATATATATATATATATATATATGAGATGATGATCTGGATCAACTGATGAGTACTGATATGAAATACAAATATAAGAATCATTTGTGTTTTCACATGTGTGTGGTAATGTGTGTCAGTTGAATAAGATGAAGTCGATGACTAAAAGGAGCTTGAAAGTCTGGGTTCAAATCCCCTCTGGGTTAATATATATATATATATATATATATATATATATATATATATTTAAATACATATATATATATATATATATATATATATATATTTGTATTTAAATATTACTTATTAAGCCTGTATCTATCCTACCAATTTTCTCTGAATTTAAATGAATTTCTACATATGAGGGGTCAGAATGACTTACGGTCAACATGGTTATGACAGAAAAAGCTTTGGATATGCCATCATTAGATTTTCAATGATATGAATGGCTGAAGAATTGAGGAGTGAAAAAGATTAAAGCTTGTCCATTAAAGTTTGATTATTTTCTATCTTAATATAAACTGAGTACTGATTATATATATGTGTGTTTGGCAGATAATTATCTGGATCAACTGATGAGTGCTGGTTCAGCACAATATATATATATATATATATATATATATATATATATATATATATATATATATATATATATTGATCATTTATCTTTTTTAACATTATGTGGTTATGTGTATCAGTTGTATTAGATAAAGTGGATGACTAAAGGATTGAAAGTCTGTGTTCAAATCCCCTCTAATTACATACAGCTTAAAAATATCTCTAATATACTTGTATTTAAGTAGTTCATAATAATGTTATTTCGAATAACATTACATAATGTTATATATTAAAAAGAAGCATGGGTTAAGGCCATATACTATTTATTAACAGACGTGTACATATAGTAAAAAAATAAAGTGTAGAGTACTTATTAGAATGAACTCACATGGTTGGTTTAATTAATCAAAAAGCTTGCGATATATTTTGCTAATAAAATAAATGGCTATTATTTGTATTTAAAATTACTTAAATATATGAGTTGAAATTATGTAACATCTGAATATATTATAACCATAATAACCATTCTTCATGAAAAATCGTTTTTTTTTTCATCCAATTATTATTTCAAAATTGTCAATAAATACTTAATAATATATAAATTTGGTGATTTCTCCCATGTAAAATGTATAACATTCTAAAATGTTTTGACTTTATGGTTAAATTGAAGCATAAAAAGTAGAAAAAAATATTATTATGCTCTGCAGTATTGATGAATTTAAAAAGAATAATGATTATTAAAAAACAAATACTATGATATCTCAGAAAGTCACTCCATTTTTATGCTTTCACTTGCAAGAAGGCAGAACAGTTTCTAGCCATTACTTAGTAATTACTAAAAACGTTTAAAAATATGTATATTATAACTGAACTTATTACATATTGCACCTTCATTTTTTATAACAATATTCATATCAAAAACAACTCGTTTGAAAGGTCAGCCTGGGTATAAATATATTGCTTTGATAAGCTGTTTTAAAAGGTCTGGAAGATTAAATGTTTGCAAAAACTTGCATTATTTGATTTCCAATGAAGAATTACAATCTCTAATCAGTTCTTTTTAATAAGCATTTGTTAGCAACTGCAAGTTTTAAAGTAATTTCAGTTTTTAATTTTTAATGAATGCTATTGTTACATTAAACAACTAGTAACTTTGAAAACTTTTAATGTTAGACATAAGTGATAAATATTCTGAAAGATATTTTTAGAGTTTTGTCAGTAAAAATAAATGTTGCCATACTAGTTTTTTTTATTACTGTGCTATAAGATATTTAAAAATTATATATATATGGAAAAAATGTGTTTACCATATATCAACATTTATATTTAATTTAAAGAATAAAATATCACTATTACAATAAAAAATACTGCATAATATTACACACTAATATATATATATAATATATATATATATAAAAATATATATATATATATATATATATATCAACAGTTAAAGTTACCTCTGTATACATGGATACAATTTTTTTTATTCCTTATCTGTTTAAAAAGCCATGAAAATATTTAATTCAACATATACATCTTGGTGGAAAGGATTAATTATTATTTTCAAGATGTCAAGGAAGATGATAGTCTTTTGCCATCTCACATCTACAAAAATAACTTTATGAGTATAAATACTTATATTAATTTGGGTTTTGAAGTAAAAGAAAAATATTTTACAAACCTAAAACAAAAGAGATATTTTGTAAGTTAATCTTTTGACTGCTAATTATATTACTGGTTGTCTGAGATAAAAATCAAAGCTTTTAATTGGCCAACTCACAAACTGAAAACAGTCAATTGTTAAAATATATTTATCTTTTAATATGATATTTACTTTAGTTTCGTTTGTAAAAAGTATATTAATAATTTGTCAGGTTATGAAAGTGAACAAAAGTGTTTTCAAAAATAAATTTCTATTTTTTTATTGTAGAAATATTTTGTAGTGGCAAATGTAAAGTGAAATATAGTAATCCAATTAAAAAGAGTCGCTGACATCATTTTTTTTTTTCACTTTTACGTTACGGAAAAGTAAATATTTTTTTTGCTAAAATCTTAAATATTTTTACTAAAATCTTAAATATTTCTCTGAAATAATTGTATTTTTAGCCTGTTTTATCAAAATTGTTTATAATTCATCAAAAAATACTCAAAAAGACATTAATTTATCATTTTTAAAATAAAACAAAGTATGAATGTAACTCTTTACTTTTTGGCAGCCATTTTCTTTGTTGTCAAAATTTACACAGACAATAAGATTCAAGAGAAGGCGGAGCTTTGCTATTCTTTGACATATTTGGGCATTTATATTGATTTTTTACTTGTAAAATAATTCAAAAGAGGGCAGCATCTTACAGAACTTTTTTTATGGATAATAAAAGAATAGCTAAAATAGTATTCAATTGGGTTATGAGTAAAGGGCAGGTAACAAGATGGGTGAGAAAGGTAATGTGGTATGCAAAAGATTTGGATAAAGAATTTATATCAGTATATTTGTACAAAAGATGGGATGATTGTGTTAAGAGGATTATTGAGTGTTATAGTAGTAAGGAATGGGATAAAAGAATAAATTTATTAATAAAGACTAGGGAGTTAGAGAGATGGAGAAATAGTATGGAGAGTAAAAAGAGTTTAAATATATATATATAGAAATAAACAGAATATTAGGTGTGAGTTAATATATGATAATAGTAAGGAAAGTAGTTTATTGTTTAAGGCTCGAACAGGATCTTCAGCTACAAAAGAATATACATGTAAATGGAAAAATATGGGTGATTTATTTTGTAAATTATGTAAGGAAGGAATTGAAAATATTAGGCATTTGTTAATTGAATGTAAATGTTTGAAAACAGAAAGGGTACATATAATGAAGTTGTGGAAAAATAAATATGAAAAGAGTAATTATACACAAAGTGAATTATTGGTTTTTATGCTGGGTTTGGGAAAAGATACGGGGGATTTAGATATAAAGGTTATAGAGTTGACAAAAATTATGTTGTGGAAATGAGATAGAGCATATTATGGTTAATTTAGAGTGGGGAATGTAAAAGAAAGTGGCTAACAGGTTTATCTGGGCATAATTGCTGAGATATTCTTGACTTTGTTTAAGGAGAAGCCATAACACATCACATCACATCACAAATCTAACTATTGACTATACAACGACTATCCTAGCATTAAAAATAATGGAATTAGAGTGACGTCAATCGTCAACAAAAGGTCTCGTAAGCTTCGTCACAAAGGTTAATAGAAAAATACTTGTTTAATCTCAGTATTGTCAATTAGTAATTAATGGTTTCTTGGCAACAATAAAAGCTAAAGTTATCTCTGTTTACATAGATATTCTTTATCAATATATACAATACTTTGATTTAAAAGTGTCAAAATGTATAAACTCATATATTTTCTCTAATCAATTCAGATGAGTTCATTAATAATTATTATTTATCATATTTTTAAAATATAAATTTTCTCTAGAGCAGCTATAAACTTTAAATCTTAATTAAAGCATAATATATTTGTTTTTAATAATATATAAGCATATTGAATAATGCAACTTCATCTCTTTGCTATTATTTTTCAGTACATAATATCTTTTAAAATATATTTCAAATCTCCATTTATCCATACATTCTTGATACACATAAATGAAATTACTCTCAAAAAACACAAATAACCTTGAAAATGCTATTTGGAGCTCATCCAGCATTCATCTGTTGGCCAATCTTCATCCCATGTTTATTCATAATTTATTCAGTATTTATTAATGATAAATTGTTATCCTTTGACTTGCTCTCTATTTATAATTAAACAATAGATATATTGCTCTTTAACTAAGGTGTCAAATGTATTTCTGGGATATAAATAATCTCTAGTTTAATAAAAGCTATTATATAATTATTTAAAATAGCTGTCAAAATTAGGAATGCAGAAAGTTTGAATCTTATAAATCAAAATATAGTGATTTAATATTGATAAATGCTTAACAAATAATAAAGACATATGCAAGAAATTAAGACTTTGATAAGATTTTAAATGGTAATTCAGCATAAAATGTGTATCTTGCATCATTTGCATTCTTTAGATACCTTTATTCATGCATTACAAGAATGTATTATTGTGTTTGAGTTTTAGGTATGTCTTTGAAAAAAATATTTAACAGTTAGAGTGATCATCTCAAAAGGTAAATATTTCTGGGCTGATTCTGAATTAATAAAAGTAAAACAAAATTTTAGTTTACTCATTTAATAACGAAATTGTTATACTCAATGTACAACTTTGGTGCTGGATTAAGTAACTATAAATAGAAAGAGCACAGAACAAAAAGATAATTTTAGGCAAAGATGAATGCTGAGAAAAACAATGCATACTATTGATAAATAAGACAAATTTATAAAAATAATTATAATAGTATTTGAAAAATTGTATATATTAGCAATAGATCAGCAATATAAAATGAATTAAAGAAAAGTGTGAAAAAGATTATTGATAGAAATTATTTATATTCAAAGTTGCTCTAAACATAAACTTTTGAAAAGTAAAAAAAAAATGTTGACTTATTATTGGTCTGTGCAGATAATTTCTAGAATTATGTTATTTGCAGAAAAAATATTTTTGACACAATTATCCTATACTGATCATCTCTTTCATATCATTACAACAGATTGCAGTGCAAAGTGAAGTGTGTTTTTTGTCATTGTTATTTGCAAAAAAATTATTGACGAATATGCAAATCAAATTATAATATATATATATATAAAACCAAAACTACCCCAAATTCAAAACTAAACCAGACCAGCATAAAAATAATATTAAAACACAACCTAAAGTTTCACTGCTACAAGCAGACTTCTCAAGTGTAAAGAATTATATTGACTAGTTTAGCTCTATGCTTGTAATGTGTGTATATATATATACATTATTAATTTAATGTTATAATTTTATATTCAATGAACAGACTATATAGACCATGCATAGTACTGCATGTAATGTTTGTAGATCATATATTAATTATGATAAAATTATTAAATAAATAAAGAGATTTGAACTTAGCACTTTTCAGTCTACATTCATCCTCCATCCATCACAACCAACCAACACACACCACCATATACGTTAGAAAAAGATAAATAATCCTCAATATATTTCGTGCACAAACAGCACTCACCAGTTAGGTCAGATTATAATCTTTCACACATATATACAATCAGTGCTCAGCTTATATTAAGATAGAAATTCCTTAAACTTTAATGAACAGAATTCAATAAATTATGTTATACTACATTTAAATAGAAATCTAATAGCAAATTTACTTGATCATTTATTTTTTTTATTGTTTTATTAAATTAGCACTTATTAAAATTAAAGATTTGATCGCTGATGCAATATTTTTTTATATAATAATTCCATTTTATTCTGATCTTCTTTAACTTCTTTAATGGAATGCAAATGTAATTGCAAAACATTCCATCGCTTTTTCATCGTTATTCCTCTCATAAAATAAAATGTTTACAATATTCTGGCTTCCCCTTCTGGATAGAATGGACTAGTTTATTAAGTTATTCCAATTGACAAGAATATTAAAATCAAGATAAATTCTCCCCTGAAAACGCGGTAAAAGCGGGGGATGGGGAAGAAAGATGAAATGGGATTTTCAGGATTGGCAAAAAATAAAAGAAATGGCTAATTTTTTAACAATTGTTTTGTTGATAAAGGATGTCTGAAGTCAGGACTTCAAACATCTCGGTTAACCAAAAAGAGCAGTAACTGAAAAGATATGAGTGAGTGTATAAATTAACAACTCTAAAGTATAAATAATATAAAAAAAAACCTCTAAAGTAAAAACAAAAAGCCCATTATTCAACAAAGTACTCAATATTTGCTGTTAATAAGAATTTACAAAACAATCACGTTTTTTTTTAATATCTTAAAGGTGTTGACCGGGAAGCGAACCCGAGCCAACTGCTTGGAAGGCAGCCATATTAACCACTAGGCCACCAACGCTTGAAAAAAAACACGTTTAATATATAATTTGCATTAATACTCAATAATGTGAAATAAAGATGCAATTTCAAGATCTGGGTATTTTTAGTTCTTAATTAGCATGAAATCAGTTAAATTAATTTTACGTCTTAAATATTACGGATAAACTTTAATGATATTTTTAAACAAATATAAACTAAGCAAACAATAACTTATTAATTGTGCCAATGAAGAATGTTACACGTGAATATACATCATGTACATGTAAACATAAATTCTCATTGTCAATACTACCTGTTTAACAAAGCATATAAAAATAAAGTATTTTTTTTTTTATTTACATCTGTTGAATCTATGGTATCATATGTTATAACCTTGTAAATTATAAATCCCAAAGTCTACGAATAATAATTTCATTATTATTATTTTTATATACTAAGTAAACAAAGAGATATATTCTTTCTCTTAAATTGTGAGTCGTAACACTATAAAGATAATTCTATATATTTTGCAAAAAAACTTACCATCTCAAACCTTCTTTTATTTGCAGTTTCTAATGGCAACTCTTTTATGTTTTAAGATATCAATGTTGAGTTGCAATATTTGTAGCACTGAGAGTTTTGGTTTATGATTGCTAAAAAACTTCATAAATTGTGACATTTTCAATAATTTTACACAGAATGTATTTCAGATTTGTCCAATAATTAATTTTTCAAACGTGTCCTCTTATAATTCGACAATGAAGGAATGATGTGGGGAATCAAATTCATGCTTTAAAAGATTTTAGATATAAAATTTTTATTAACAGATTTTGACACAAACCTTCTCATGCTACTACTATTTATTATCATCAATCTTATTAAACTTATCAAAATAAATTATATAGTATTTACTATTATCATTAATATTTTAACACAACTTTCTGTAAAATTAACAGGTAGTTATTTGAATGCTACTACTTCTCATTCTTGCTTACAATTCATGATTAATCAAATTGTAACTGTAAAGATGCACTATTATAGTCGAGGAGTTGATCATCACAAAAAAAGTAAAAGTCAGTTTGGCATCTTGAAACATTAAATATATTATCATTAAATATCTTACAGGATATCAGTCACTCTACTAGTAGGTCTTTAATACCAGCTGTACTAATTAAACTAAATTATTAACTTTTTAGATTAAAAATCTGTTATATTAAATTATATTATCAATTAATGTTGATATGATTTTAATATATAATCATCAAATATACCATTTTTCATCATAATCACAAATAACATAAACAACTCATAATTGTAACAATCTCTGAAAAAAAAAAGCATCCACAGCATTTATATAAATACAAAATAATCATATTCTAATTTTTCTTCTTCATCATTTCATATGTTGAAGAGATTTTAATATTTTGTTATACAACTCAAAACATCATTAACATTCATTGATAGTATTTTATATAAAGGGCATTATAGTCTTATAATAATGATAAAATATTTATTGTTTGTTGTTTGTACCTATTGCTTGAGCAAAATAGAAACTCATATATATCTCCAAATATTTTTTAAAAGCTTTTTATTAGTACTATTAAAAACAATATAATAATCAATTATAACAAGGTATAAAGCTTTTTGTTGCATAAATAGGTCATATTAAAAATCAAAGCAATTATAAGAGAACTTAGTCTGAAGTTACATAAGTAAATGCAAAATAACTTTAGCACCAAAAACTATGATGTATAAACATTAAGAATATTATAGATGAAGATTTTATAGTGAATAATTTTATGTAAGTAGAATATTAGTTTGAAAAATAAAGATCCTTGATATTAAATATAAATGAACAATGAATTTAGAGATATGGTAATACATAGGACCACACTAAAAGACTATATTTTTTAATTATATACCAAGTAACTAAGAAACCCTGATATAAAAAGTAATCCATTAGAAAATCAATATCTGATCAACTATCATATAACAAATAACCAAATTTATTCAACGAAAATTTATGGTAAATAATTTTTTGCATTTAAATGCATTTTGAATCATTATTCATAATTTATTTTAATATATTATATGTTTATCATGAAAAACAATTAAACAGTAGGATATTTAAATGAGTCTCTAGTAAAAACCTAGCATTATGATGAAAGTTGTCAGAATTTCCAATAAATGTTGATATAGACAATTATGAAAACAAATACAAACTGACATTAAAAAAGGAAGTGTTTACAAATTTCCACTCTGGAAGTATTAAAAAATATCAGGGGTATTACAAATCTTTCTACATATATATATATATATATATATATATATATATATATATATATATATATATATATATATATATATATATATATATATATATATATATATATATATATATATATATATATATATTAGTAATTTAATACACTAAAAATTAGAGATTAAACATTAAGTAAGTACCATAGAACACAATACAATTTTTGAATTTTTAGTACTGGTAAAAATTCTTATAGAAGAACATTTGAAAAATGTTCATAAATGTATTCTAATTAATAGGCTTCTATTCAGTTCATTTAAGAAATCATATGAAAATGATAAATTCAAAAATGATAATATTAGAAATAATAGTGCAGAGAGAATAACTATATTACTAATCTTAACAATGAATAATAATAAATCTTATCTGAATACAATCCTATACAAGTTCAAACAAATGAGATACAATCTTCCAAAATTGATGATGATGATGATAATAATAATAATAATAATAATAATAATAATAATAATAATAATAATAATGAATCTCAGTCTGTCTATTGTTATCTCATCATATGACTATATTTAAATAATCATAAATATGCAAGCAAAAATATAAAATTGGCATTAATAAATGGATAGTTTATTAGTCAATTGAAAACCATCTAAAATGTACTTATTTTGTTATGAAACTTTTACTTATTTCCTAAGAAATTGAAAGCTGGTAATTTACATCTATGGTGATATTTCTCTACTAGAAATCAACTAGTTCATGAAGAGCTTACTAGAGTGAATGTCCAAATTAAAGTAAAATTGAAATGTCATTCAATAAATTAAATATAGCATAGCTACTGAAACACAAACAAATATTAGAAAAATATCTACAAATAATACAGAATGAGTCAAAATATAAAAATACACAAAACAGAAAATATGTCGCATTTTGGTACTTGTTAATTTTCCTGTAAACCAAGATGGCAGCCTGTAGTTTTGATAAATGTACATTTATGATTACAATCGATCAAAGATGTATTAGTTATTAAATTCAAGCCTAATTAATAAATTGATTGTTAAATTTAAACAAAGGAATAAATTCCAATAAATTTCGTTAAGAAGCTTTACTTCAATTTTTTTTATTACTTATAATGTAGTAAGCAATGAATCGATTGTCATACTTTAGTTCATTTCGGCATGTTAATTTTTGTCAGCTTGTCATATGATAAAAATTTGGCACTTTCCTTTCACAGATTGTGATGCAGTGGACTATTTCTAAAGGTATGAGATCTTGCTCACTCAAAAAGTGTGCATTAATGGCCACAATATGACTTAAAGCTGGTGTCTTAAATAAAGTCTAAATATTGTATTTATATATATTTTTTCATTTTTCTGTTAATGAATTAATCCAAAAAAAAATAAACTGTAAATATTGTAATTATTTTTTTACAATGATGTCATTTTTTAAAAAATAGCAGTAATTAAAAATAAAATATAAATATTAGATATGGCGTTTCCTAACAGGCATTTTTTAAAACTTTTTTGAGATCCCCCCCCCCCCCCAAACAATGGATTTATTAAAAATACGGGCTGTCATATTGATTTACTTGAAAACTCTCAACTCTAGCTTTTCATATTTAAAATGCTATTAATTTCGTAACAACTTCATTATTATTTTTTTTTTAATATTTTTAACTTAAACATTATTGAGTCCTATCACGTATATCCTCTCCTTCTCATTTATATCCGTAATGAATACTTAATTTACAGTATTATTATTTAATTAACATATTTTTATATTAAAAGTCACTAGTATATTGATTCAGTGATTGCTTGTTCTTTATTCGAGTCTCAAGAATGTGGTTTAATTCTGAAAAAAAAAAAACTAAAATGTAATATCTTGTAGTAATATTTCTATAATTCACCGTGGATTTTTTTTTTTTCAATGTAGAAGTAAAATTTAAATATTATCAAGTTGAATATCAAATGCAGTTGTACTAAAAAAATGAAAAATCATTTTTTTTCCATAAATAGTTTTTTGTTTGAGAGTTTTCAGATATATATAAAGAATCTTCTAAACAAATTATCGAAAAACATTAATATAGTAAAATAAAATGTTTTCATCATCAAACTTTATTACGAGAAATAGATATTGTTTAGGTCAACTTTACGATTCCTATAAGCTATAATGTTTGGCTTTTTTTCAATATATATATATATCAAAGTGTCTTTTATTTGTGGCTATTTCAATGTTTTTTTTGCAAAAAAAAAAATGAGTTTGATTAATATAAACAAATTCGTCAAATCTTTTAAAGTGAATAATCTGTTTTGCTATTCTTCGTGAAAATAACTTATATTTTATTTTTTAAAAACATCATTAAAGTTTAAAATTCATTTTCAAATATCGACATGATAGAATAAGGAATGACAAATTTCCAATAATAATTAGTTGATGTTTCGTATTGCTTCAATACTTTTCAAGCAGAGAGCATATAATTTTTCCTATATAAAGACTCAATTATAAATTCTACAAAAGAGTTAATTCTTTAAAAATTATTTCTTATACAACTTGATTTATTTGCTGTTCTCAGTGTCCATTAAATAGGACTAAATTTTAATTTCTTTCCAACGTCTGTTATTTTAAAGAAATCCATTCATAAAGTTAGTTTTTTTTTAAAAAAAATAATAACAAGATCCAGAATCTTAACAAACAAATTAACAGCTGTTTTCATTTTTCGTTGTTAATTATTAAAATATCATCAATAGTCAGCAGAGTTAATTTTTAAAGTAAAATTTTGAAATTATTTAGTTAAACTTTTAAATACAAATATAGTGTATATATTTAACTTAGATTTAATTAATGAGGATTTGAACCCAGACTTTAAAGCTTCCTACAGTCATTCACAGTATCCAGTATAACCTATACACATTACACATGTATGGGGTCATGTGTATTGGTTATTCTGGACAACTGTAGGGAGCTTTTAAGTCTGGATTCAAATCCCCTTTAATTAATAAATATTTGTAAAAGTTGAAAATTTTTTAAAAAAATCAGATTTTACATAATTAAGCAGAAATTTTCATATTCTTTTAAATATATATACAACTCTAATCTAACACTTTTTTAAATTGTATAATTGATGAAATAATTAACAAACAATTAACACGTTCTACCATTGGCCATTCATTGCCATACAAATCATGGACGATGAGATATCGCCAATATATTAGCACTGTAATAATAATAATAATAATAATAATAATAATAATAATAATAATAATAATAATAATAATAATAATAATAATAATAATAATAATAATAATAATAATAATAATAATAATAATAATAATAATAATAATAATAATAATAATAATAATAATAATAATAATAATAATAATATTAATATAGGCACCAGAGGTCGCCTGTAGCTTACCACTCGTTCAGATCGTGCTCCTCAATTTATTAAAATATCATAAAATATACCGATTACAGGTAAGAGTTTTATATCTCTAATAACTATAAAATAGAAAACTAATCGATTAATTTAAAAAAGAAGAGAAATACAAAAAGGCAACACAAATTGATTGCTTAATGGACTTAGATGTCCAACATCCAGCCATGATGTCTGTCAGCTCAGACACGTTTAAAAGTATTTTGCACAAGTTGCAAAATTACCATCAACGGTTATAAAAAAAAAGTGAAAATAATATGCGATTGTTTTTCTCAAGGAAAACGCAGCTAACGCCTAGATTTCACCATTCTAGGAAGGAGATCTGATGAAACTAGATCTTACCCCAAAAATCACTGAAACCTACGTTAACACAATAAAAGAGCCTTGGTCTAATGATAGCCTTTAATAAAATATCTGAAGTGTTTAACCAGACCATCCCTAGGAAACTCTTCAATTCATTTAAACGTTTTTTCACTGAACGCTCCGTTGTCATAGAAATTACAGATAGAAACTGTTAGCTATATAGATTCTCTAAGGAGCTTCTATTCGAAGAGATAAATAATAAAAAATTATGGAATTTGATAGTTCGTGTGGGAGATCATCCGAATCCATGTTATCTGGCTATTGAATTTGTAAACGAAGAAAGCAAAGAATTGTTCCAACAAGAAATGAAAACCCTGGGGCAATACGCATTAGTTGTAGTCAATCCCAACAGAGAAAACTTTATCACTGCTTTAATTAAAAAAACTTACCTAGGTTACTCAGAAACAGATTTCATTAAACTTATGAAACCATTCGGGAAGGTGATAGATTTTCAGCCTTTACAGATTAAAAATACACCCATCCCAATATTTAGTAATAATTATAGATTTAAAGTAAAACTGGGAGAGAACATTAATCCCAAAAATATTCCAACACAAGTTGCAGATGAAGAAGCGACATTATTTCTTGTTATAAATGGTCTAAAACCGCAATGCTTTCATTGCAAAGAATGCGGTCATCTTATTAGTAACTGTCCGGTTTTACATTGTAATAATTATAATATGAGTGCATCCCCCTTACATCAATGCCCAAAAGAAGACTTTCATAGTAATCAAGAAGTCACTGTAGATGAAGATGTGCAATTGACAGACCATAATATTGAGGGAAAAAATGATACTAACATTAGCAATAGTGGAAATGTGATTCTACATACTACAGGGTCCGATAGCATTGAAGTTTCCTCCTCTCCTAATCTGGAAATCTCACCCCATCTTAATAAAACATCTCTCAAAATAATGGAATCGCTCGCAGTGTTGCCGCCCCTACAAATTCTAGAAACTCCTCAAATCACTAGAAAATCAGGTCGGCCACCTAAAAAAAAATCAGGTAATAATCCCAAGAAACTCATCACTCTAGAATGTGAAAGTAGTGATAATGATTCCCCTCCTCCAGTCTCTAGAAAAAAAGCTAACATCACACAAAGTTACAATGCCTCTCCAATTGCCACATACTCACCAGAAAATAGTCCAATGGAAGAGGAAACTGATAGTATTACAAACATAAATAAAGTTTCACTTGAAAACCCATTCATAGACAGGAAAATGAGATCCAATGATATTTCTCTCAAATCTACAGACAATAATTGAACAATGCATATTTATTGATCCATTAAAATATACTACAGATTCCCTTATTAAAATATTTAACTTTATTTTAGAATAAAACTTTCCTATGCTAGGCTTAGATTCTGATATATATGTGCACACACATACAAATAATGGATATTAAAATAGGAGTTTTTAATGTTAGAGGGTTAAACTTCCCACAAAAAATTGACCTCCTCGCTAAATGGTACGACATTGTTAAACCGCAGATAATGGGCATTATCGAAACAAAAATCTACAGTGGCTCATTAATCAACCCTACAGACAAGCTAAATTCCAAGGGCTTTACAGCCTTCTCAAACACATCTGATACTCCATCAGCGGGTACAGGCATCATCATTGATAAAGCCTGCCCATTTAGTTCTTTCAAAATCCTACATATTGATGCACACTTGCTGATAATTACATTCACTCATAAAGCCATTACCTTAAACATAGCAATTGTTTATATCCCCCCAGGTCTCACTATTATAAATAGAATTATACAAACACTTAACTCTAGGTTCATAAATGCTATGTATCCGACGATTATTTTGGGAGATTTCAACATGACATATCAGACCTTCACCAGCAAATGGTTACATCAGCTGTCCTTTCCGATGATGAGTGGAAGAGGCTTTCTGCCGGAGAAGGCCATGTCATTTAACAATGGTAGACATTCATCACTTATAGATCTGGTTTTCTATTCGCCATCATTACATAACATGATATGCATTCAATTAAAGAATCCCCCCCTCTCTGATCATGCAGCTGTTTTAGTGTCACTGGAAATTAATTTTGATAATAAAACAACAATTAATACAGGAAGAACCATCAGAGTTCTACTACCATCATGCACACCAGAATATCTCTTTTCAGAAGTATACATATATCTACACAAGTTGAAGAATATTACAATGGATCCAGTTGAAGCATGGTGTGCTTTTACTAACCTGCTTTCATTTAATATTGATCATCTTACCAGGAAAACAACATCCCCAACAAAACTACTAAATCTTATGGATGATACCTATAAAAAAATTATTGGCACTTCTCAATCAAATCTTGATCATCCCTGTCTGATGGCATTAAAGAAGACATATCAAGAGTTAACAAACCAGCTTAAAGAATATATCTCCATTAAAAAGAAAAGGTTATATTTAAATAAACCACACATGTATACCAGAAACTTCATTAGATGGGTGCTAGGCCACCCCTCCCAGGTGCGAGTCCCAGCAGCTATTAAAGTTCAAACTGAAATTGTCTATGGAGATTTTATGTTGGAGCGGCTTTACATATTGTATAGAGAAAAATTCCAGAGGGTATCCTCTCCAAGTCTAATGGCCTTTTCACAAGATAGATCAGAAAATGAATTTAAAATTTCTTTAAAAGATTTCGATGCCAGATTCATGTCATCCTGGCATAGATGGAATTCCCAAGTTTGTATACAAACATATTGATAAAATCGCTGCACAATATATGCTTAACCTAGTCTCCTACCTCACTAAAGGCATCTATAAAATATAGGGCTTAAATCAAATTATGCTTGTGCCATTTATGAAAAAAAAACAATTAATCTCAAACACCACTAACCTACATCCAATTTCAATGTGCTCCCTTGGCATAAATATAATAGAATCAGTGATAAAAGATAAAATAAAGCCATTTATTTTGCCAAACCCATCAAAAATGCAATTTTCCAAAAAGGAATCCTCAACAGGACAGGCAGCCTTTCTATTCAAGTCAACTATAGAAACTGTTAAAAATAATAAAAAATGCAGTCCAGTTGTTATTCAACTAGATATTGAAGCCACTTTTGACATGATTTCCATCAGTACTCTTCTTAAAACTCTGCAAAAATACTCAGTTCGAACGCATATCTAAACTTGCTTCCTAACTTGCTTTTAAACCGTGAGATTTATGTTTCCCTAAATGGGAAAACTTCATCACCAATAGTGCCACATCAGTCCATTCCTCAAGGATCACCTCTCAGTGCCTTACTGTTCACTGCCTATAATCAACCCTCTTATAAAAATAATCGAAAATGAATTTTCAGGAATCTACGTGCCCACCATCAATGACAACATCTCATGTATCGCATATATGGATGATATAGCAATATTTCTATCATCTCAAAAACAAATTCCCAAACTTCTTAAGATACTTAATAATTTTACAAAAGAATACAAGCTAACATTCAATATGGAGAAATCGTGTGCATGGCAGATCTTCACCGGTAATAGCATTAATAAAGTTTTCAAAGGTAGACCAAGCACATTTCTTGGGTTCAACTTTTATTTAGGACATTCACCTATGAGATCGCTCATACAGAAAAATTTGATAGAGAAAGTGGAAAAGACTGTCAATTCACTCTCCAAATCCTACCTCTCTCTATATACAAAAATGGCCTTGCTTAACATGCTAGTGATTACAAAAATCTCTTATTTTACTCCAACAATCATTTATACCAAGGCATTTACAAATAAAATAGACTCCTTATGCAGAAAATTATTCTGGGGAAAAAAAATTATTTCAATATCAATAAAATGCCTAAGAAAACCCCTTTCACAAAATGGCCTTGGCCTTCACTCAATACATGTCTTCAGGATACAAAAAACATTGAACATAATATCTACATGTGCAAAAAAAATTCCCATATTTAGAAATTGCTGCCAAGATTACTCCTACAGATAGACCACCTCCTCTCCAAAGATATCTGAACACACTACTTACACCATTATTAACAATTCACACTCTTAACTTTAAACAGCCACAAGCCAAAAAATAAATATTGGGAAGTTTATCAACTTCTACATCCAAATCAAGATGATGTACAAACTCCACTTCATATTAATAATAAACAATTATGTGGCAAATTCAAACTATGGTCACTTGAACCAAAATATTTTGACTTTCTCCTAAAGATAAATCTAGACTCACTACCTACACAACACTTTTTGAAATATCAAAGAAACTATAAGGATATAGATGATATATGTAATCTTTGCCATAGGGACTCGGAGACACAAAACCACCTTTTTTTCTCATCAAGTCTAGAAAACATTCGTAAAATTATTAGCACTTCACTCAAAGGTAAAAAAATCAATATGAAAACCCTTTTTGACTCTTTTGGGTATCTTTGCTGAAATAAGAATCTGCACATTTCTACTCTATGCTTTATGGTGTACAAGGTATAATTTCATATACAATTATAATCCCAGAAGACATCCAAACACATTCAGAAATAAGCTGCAAACCATACGTGAAAGAGACATAAAGATTACAGATCAATCTAAGTACATTGACACCTGGAATATACAAGAACTTATATGAAAGCACTAACAAAAAAAGAAACTATATTTAACATGGATCCTTGTGCCAGTTCTAAAGCCAACTGACACAAACTAGATGCATTCCTGCTTTAATTTAATTGTATATCTAATTGAATATTATCATATGATTGAGTGATCATCATTGATTTTGTTGAACTTTTTTTTCTTAGAGACTTCTAGTTTGATAATGCATACAGTTACTGATCAAATCATTGTACATATGCAGTTTTGTGAAACTAATTTATATGTAAGAACTATGTGTCAAATGTAACTTGTATAACCTTATAGAATACTAATAAAGTTTATCCTTTGAAACATAATAATAATAATAATAATAATAATAATAATAATAATAATAATAATAATAATAATAATAATAATAATAATAATAATAATAATAATAATAATAATAAAAAATAATAATAATAATAATAATAATAATAATAATAATAATAATAATAATAATAATAATAATAATAATAATAATAATAATAATAATAATAATAATAATAATAATAATAATAATAATAATAATAATAATAATAATAATAATAATAATAATAATAATAATAATAATAATAATAATAATAATAATAATAATAATAATAATAATAGTTACTCCACTTACAGGTATTAATCCAAAAATTATATTCACTTTCTACTGATATATGTTTGTGTATAATTTTTAACGGTATACATTTTGTGTATATGAATAAAACTCAATTGATTTAGTAATGACATATAAATGATAGTGATGATTTGTCTTCTGCATTTTTGCACTGTAATGTTTGCCGTTAATTGGAAACAGCTCTGACTAAATGTATAACAAGCAGTTCTATGAATACAAATAGTAGCAGTAGCAGTCATAGCTTCACAAAAAAAATTGTAAAAATTAAAACTTCAAATAAATTAATAATTATAATTATTCAATAACGCTTGTCTTGGATGTGAAAACGTATCCATTTAGAATAGATAAATAGAAATAATAATTAAATTAAACATACCACTACACTAAATGAATATATAAAACATAAACCCCATTGACTAGCAGTTACACACACACATGTATCAATTATTTTAATCTCTGTGGTCAAGTTGCAATCTTTAGTATCTATACAAATATATGGGACCATAAACAAAGGTGGGATTCCATTTTTTTTGTTAAAAGGAAATTGCATTGACAACTGTTTGAGATTGTTGATTGTTATTTATATTGGATTGTCTAAGTGATGACTGGTTTCTAATGTTTATATATATATATATATATATTTGCGGGTTCATCCGTGTTAAAATATTTTAAAATACTGACGTATATATATATAAAAGATGAATACTCATAAGGATAGCTGTATTTGTGAAATTTATTGGTGAAGTTAGTTGTCAAATCTCATTTTTTTATTTTTTTTATTACGAATTCCATGATTTTTAATGAAATAGGAAATCTTAAATATTATATGACTATATGACTTGAAGTTAATTCTTCAGGTAATAATATATTTATTTAATCACATTGTTATTATGGTAAGTCAAACATATCTCTAAAAATTTGACACCAAAACTTTTTAATCATCAGGAAAATATTTTGTCAGATGCTTATTATCTGTTACACTAATCACTTCTAATTATTTATATATGTTTTAATAATTAAGTAACATCAGAAATGTAGAAGTGTTGAAAAAAATAGAAAATAATTATTTATAAAGAATAAACTGTTTAAGTATCTAGAAGCAGAAGAATTATAAAACACATGTTATGATTATAGAAGATATAAGAAAAAGTAATAGAAAAATTAATAATTTGTTTGATGATTTTAATAAAGTATGACTTTTGAAAAAATAGAATAAAATGTAAAATATTTAGGGCATTGTTTGATATATATATATATATATGTTAAAACGAAGATTTGCACGGGTTAAATATATACCCGCAAAATATGTATTTTATATATATGAACTTGTCTTTTGTTAAATAAGTAATGATAATTAAAATAAATATCACTAAACAAAAAATAATTAATTTATGTTGTATTTTTAAAAAAATATTTTTAATAAAACAATTTAACAGACAATTAATTATTTACAATGTTTTTATGGATAATAACTGGAAGTTATTTTAAAATGTTTTAATAAATATTAATATTCTGTGTTTTAATTATTTATAAGGTGTCTTTACTTCTAGCTATATGCCATTATAGTATTATTTTATATAATTATAACTATTCTTTAAGTTAATTTTAAATTCTCATTTAATTAAAATAATTTATACTAAACAATAACAAAAAAATAATTTTATATTGTGTTTTATAAATGTTCCTTTTAATTAATAGTCTACACTGGTTTTAGTTTATTAATTATTTACAAAAATCTATAATGCCAACTATCATCTAAATTCTGCCTAAATGTCAGTAACTATTTATTTAATTATTTTGGCTTATAGCAGCAGTAAATCTTGGTCCTAACACCATATTTATTCCGAGAGCTCCTACTCCAAATCTCAAAAATCTGCTCAATGCCATTTTTGTTAAGGGTAGATTTTAACCTTATCAAAAATAGAATAAAACTTGATTGCATAGAATACCCTTTTTAAACTTTCCATATGTGCATATAGAAAAATTTAATGACATTTATTTTTGACCAACTTGAGAAAGAAAAATAAAACAAAGTTGGCAACTTTGTTTTAAAAATTATATAATTTTTATTGTCAAGCATTGGTGGTCGAGTGGTCAGTATAGCTGCCATACAAGCAGTTGTCTCAGATTTGCAGATTCACTTCCTGGATGATGCTTTGACACATAAAAATCCTGGCTGATGCTTTGACACATAAAAAAAATGTATAATTATAGTCCTGCAGAAAATTTTAGTTTTTTGCTGTATAATAGTTGCAATTTCTCAAGCTTTAACCCAAAGAAATTTAACTCAATACCATAAAAAAAAGGATGCAACTCATGATAACTGACACTTTTTCATTTTTCCAAGGTGCAAATCATGCTGACTGGCATTTCCCCATTTTCCCGAGGTGTCATCCATGCTAAACTAGTGTTTTTCATTTTTCCAAGATACAATTCATGCTGATTAGTATTTTTTCTATGATGCAATCCATGCTGACTTAGTATTTTTCTATTTTCTCCAGATGCAATTTATGCCAACTAGTATTTTTCCATTTTCCCAAGATGCAGTTCATGCAACCAAAGTTTTTCCATTTTTCCAAGATGCAATTTATGCTGAAATGGTATTTACTATTTTCCCAGAAGAATATTTTCCCATTTCATGCTGATTACTATTTTTACATTTTCCCAAGATACAATCCATGCTAAAGTAGTATTTTTTTTCATTTTACCAGAATGTAATTCATGCTGAAAAGTATTTTTTTTTGTTTTCTCAAGATACAATTTATGAATTGTAGTATTTTTTCAATCTCCCAGGATGCAATTCATGCTGAACTAATATTTTCTATTTTTCCAAGATGTAATTCATGCTGACTAGTATTTTTCCATTTTTTATATAGATGTTATATAATAAATGAACAATAAGACTTAACTATGAGGATTATGGTACTCTCACCAGGTGGCTCAATTTTTATGGAACTATATGTTAGTCTAACACCAGCTTCAGACCTTCCTCCATATATTTTCAATCATATCATCATGTGTTTTCACAAGTTTTTTTTGGTATCACATTTAAAAATTATGTATGAGCTTGGTTTGACATATGTGCCTTGTTGTGTAGTCATTACTTCTCTTTTAGTTGGTGTGGGTTTTATTTTATTTTTTATCACAATCAAGATTGTAGACCTTTAGTACATATGTAATATTATTAATCAATTTGTATCTAAGACTTCATGTTTTCAAATGTAACTTATGTAGCCTTTTTGAGTCTCAATAAAGTTTACCCTTTGAAACATAATTATCTTGGCTTTTAAAATCTTTATAGCTGCTTTGTAATGTTTTTTTTTTTTTTGCATATTAATAATAATGTAATAGTAATTAATTATCAGATATAAATTATAGCAATATATTTGTTATTTATTTTTAATATTTTATCATTGGAAAAAAATATTAAGGAATTTCAATTACAGAGATTATATTAAAAATAAAACTTTTTAATGATTAGTTTTTAATATAAAGTTTCAAAAGAGAAGATTTTTTATATAATCAGTGATAAGTTAAAAAACAAAAAGAAAGAAAAAAATGAATTAATGTAACATAAACAGTTCCTATTAAAATGGTAAATAAAAAGAAAGTCTTTAAGAATGATGTTGGGATGAGATGAATACTATAAAGAAGTTGAGATAAGAATTTTATAACATTTACAAGCACTAGGAAACCAAATTAATTATGGCTATCTATAGACATATCAATTTATTAGCTGAATTATAAGAGAAGAGTGCAATCAAATGTTAACATTTTAGCCCAGTTCTAAAATAAATATATTAAAAAAAAAATTAAAAATAGAAATATTTAAAACCATTTTAATTTGATTTGAGTATAAAAAGCCCACAAAATCCAAAACTATATTACTTTCTAAGAAAGGAACATGGAAAATATTACAACAAAGTTATTAATAATGAAGTATTATTGAGCAGGCAAAATAGATCAAAAAAGTATAAATAAAAGAATTTTCATTATCCCTTATGAACTTGTCTAGTAACTATGCAATGTGGTGATTGATTTTATTTCATTAGTCTTACTTTTGTTGCTTAACTTCATTTTCCTTATATAATTATTATTTTGTTATAAGGTGCATATCTTAAAAGTGAATTTGATTTTTAATAAAAAAAATGTATTATTTTTTTTTTTGTAGTTATATATTTGCATATTTTTATCATGTAGATGTAATTGTTAAATGCTTTTTAAAAAATTAAAACTTTATTTAGGTTTTTCCAAATATATTTAGCACTTAAAAATAAAGTACACAAATTAGTACAAAACTCAAAATTTTAAGTAGTCCTTTTCCTTTTTCCAGTTTTGCTGCCTTGTTTAGACTCAGCTTGTATAGGAATTTAATTGGTAACTTTTAGTACATGAATATTAAACATAAAGTAATGTTCTAACCAATTATACTATTGTGGCAAAAATAAAGCAATCTTTGAAGAAAAAAGAATATATGTTACTTAAAATCTTAGGTTTCATACTAGTCTGTGTGTCATAAATAACAGTTGTATGTATTTGACAAATACTCATAAAATTTTAGTTTTTGTAAGAAAAAAAAACATCTCACAATTTCAACTAGATAATGGAAATAGTCCACATACCTATAACAAAATAAATATATGCAACAAAGTATAGAACAAAGATTTAATGAATAGTTTAACTTAATGTGCTTAGCTGGCTTTTGATTGATGTCAGTCATAGATGGAATAATGACTGTAGTTGGGAGAGAAAGATATATAACCACTGCTAAGCACATTAAGTTAAACTATCCATTAAAGCCTTGCTTCATACATTTTTTGCGTACATGCATTTTGTTACATTGTATTTTGGATAAAGTTTATGTTACTTTTATTACATGTACCTATAAGTAAAATGCCATCATATCAAACATTCATAATATTTATTTTTTTATGTATTTCAGAAAACTTATCAATGATTGAACAAATGCACTGGTGAATAAATTTATATATTATAAACCATATCACTCTTGATAATTTTTATATATTATGTGTACAACAAAGAAAAACTTTATAATCTCATTCACTAGGCAGTTGAGTTTTGTTTTCTCCTTTGGAAGTATATTGTCAGAGTCTTTTGCCTGAAAGAGAGATATTTAAAGACTGTTTTATCTTTTCAACTCTATATATTGCATAAAATTAAGCTATTTTAAAATAAATGCTTTTGTACTCGTCCATGTGTTTATTGCTATAAATATATTTAACATCAATCTTTTTAATTTTCATGTAACAAAGCGCCACGATTATATTTTACATAATACTCGAAATACGAGCCTGCTTAGGAGCAAGTTGATTTGAATTTTTGAAGTATTTACTATATTGCCCCCCCCCCCATTTAAAAAAAGCAATTTAGAAGCACTTCTTTTTTAATAAATTCATTGTTCATTGTTTCTTTTTTAATTAATCATTCATTGAAATTCATTGATATTTTTATTTTTGTAAAAGAAGGTCGTAGTTCATAAAATATTATATATTAGATTAATTATCTGATTTAAAGCTAATATTAATGGCAAAAAAATACCCCCCCCCCAAATAAAATAAATATTCATTCCGATTTTATCAAATCTCAATGCAATATATAGTATGTGGGTATAAAGATTTTTTTTTTTACCGATATCAACATAATCACATTTTTTATCCTTTAGCCTCCATTCCAATTTGCTGACATACAGTTTTTATTCTTCACTTTATGCCAGCAAATATCATTATTTCATCTTTATATCTTATAGTTATTATTTTAGGTCCTTTACATTTTTTTCATATTCAGGATTATTTCTTCTGACAATATGTTCGGCAATCCCTCCATTTAGTCTCTTAATTCTTCCAATGACAGCAGACCTGCTTTTTTAATTAAATATTTTGCTTATCCCTTCATGTTACTTCTACTAATACATCCCTTCCTTTATTAATATATCCCTTTTAGTGGTTTGAAATCTCTGTATTGATAATATATCTTTAGTTCCCTGTTCAAATCTCAGGTGCATATTACAAATAATGCTAAAACACACTTATTAAAAATGTTTTGTTTTGTCAAATACAGATGCATATTCCCTCTTAATAATGTTAGTTATATCAAAAGTTTAATTCTTTAAATAATTTTATTCATTATCTCCCCCTCTGCATTTGACCAAGATATCTGTAAATGTTTTCAAAACGATGACTGCTTTCTTCTTCGAGAAAATCAATTGAATATTATTCTAGTCATTCTAGTATTTATATTTAGTTGTGCTTTTTTATTTTTACATGACAACTTTTGCAACATTTTCTGAAGTACTGAAGTATTATTTGCAAAAATAACACATCATCTGTGTAATCTAAGTAACTTAACTTAATTAAAATCCAATGTATTTTTATTTTTTTTAACTTTCCACTTTAATCTATAAAATATTTTTTGTAAAACTGCTATAAAAAATAATATATATAATTTTCTATTTGAGCATTCTTAATATTGTTAACCGTCTTAGTATCACAATGCAGTCTAATCTTGGAACGATATCTTGATAGTCTAAAGCTTTGTCATTTTTGAAATGCTTATAGAATTATGCATCTTTCCACAATCTATTAATCCAAAGTTATAATGGCTACTCATACTCATTTATCATATTTATAACTTCTATCACTGTTTGGATCTGGTAAATTATACTAAAACAGCTTTGAAATACAGTGTGTTTTTTGATTGATTTGAGTTCAATATTTCTTCTATGATTCTTGTCCACTTACCTGTTTCCTTATATTATCATTATTAACAGTTTCTCATACATTGTATAGAATTCTTTTATTTAATATTTTAAAGGTACTTGTGAATAAATATTTCTGATTCCTAAAAGTATGATAGGAAAAATAATAAAAAGATAATAAAGATGAATTTTGCAATGATTGCAAAACTAATATATGAAATATTATTACATTCTCACATATCACATATTGGCATATTATTCAGTTTTTGATATAGGGCAATTTAAAGACTATAAACCTTCAGTATCTTCTTTAATTGTAGTTATCTGTTGCAATAAAAACTTAGTCATATTTTCTCAATAAAGACCATTAATATTGCACTTTTAAAGTGGCCTTTGAGATAATTTCATAACATAAATAAAGCCTTTATAGAAGTCACACATACTTATTATGATGATTTTTTTATCCATTTCACAATATCCAATCGAATGATTTATTGCTCAGGACTTCAAAAGAAGTTTGAGTTTAGAAGTGAAAGAACTGGACAGCAAGTCGTAGATTTTGAATTTCAGAGCCTGGCATTTTACAACTACATTTACTATAACAACATTATTCAAGTAAAAAAAAACATATCAATTGTTATTATAATTTGCCATAGTATTTGCAAAATATAAAGAATATTTGTTAATAAAATTATATGCTATGTCAATCCAAAAAATTTGATAACATAATATCCCAATAGACAATTAATTTAACAAAAGCATTTATATCATTATTATAATAATGCTGTTAAATAACTTTTTAAATGTATCAAAATAAAATCTATGATGTATTTTTAAATTTAAATTGTTAGAGTTTTTTTAATTTAAAAACTATTAAGGTAATTTTATTTACCTACATTATTAAACTTAAAATCATGAAAGGAAAATATTTCTGAAGATTTTATTTTGCATTCTCTAGGAAAAAATATCCAATTTAATAACATATCATTTTTTATAAATTATATTACAAAAATTAAGAACATTTTTAAGATTATCTTTTGAATTCTAAACAGTAATACATTAACCAGAATTTGATAAATCCCTATGGTTAGAATTTACAATTTTTATGTTTTGTTTAATCAGTTCAAATTAAAACATTATTATTAATCTCTAATCCATGTTAAACTTTTATTTAAACTGTTCCAGAAAGTACTGGCAATAAAAAATAAAACAAAGCTAAAGATAGAATATATTTTATTCTAACATCTTTAAAATATTTTTTTCCATTTAAATTCAACTATTTATTGGGCATCATATAGCATTCAGGCACTAATTGATAGTTTGGCTTTTAATCTAGGCAACTTAAGCTCATAGACTTTATGACTATAATAATTACTGCATCAACCTAACCAAGTTGGAACAAAACAATAAAAATGATATATAAATCATAAATTATTTCATAACACTTATTTTGCAATTGCTTAGAAAAAACATTTTTTATAGTAAATTTGAATTTTCTTAACCTATACTGATTTTATGTTAAAATTATATTCATCTATCTCTAAAAGCTATATCACTATCATATTTTAAAATATTTCCAAAATGTTGTCACAATTTGCAGTCTTTCTACTTTCAAAATTCCAGAATTACTATAACCTCAATAAAATGAGCATCTCTATTCAAATCTCAATTTTTCAATAGAATTTATAAAGCTGCTATTATTATTAAAAAAGTTAGCAAAATATCCCCTTTATCAAATTAATATATTTTTTATTATATAAAAAAAAAACAATGGCTAATCTTGGTGGTCAAGTTTATGTATGCTGCTAGTGAATTAGCAAATGTCTATCTCTTTTGAAAATTTATTCCACCTATCACATTTAAATACTTTATTCAATTTTTTAATTACTATATATTTTTCAAGAACTTTCAATGTATTAGTTAAGCTAAAATCAGAATAAACCAGATTTCTTTTTTATTGTGTTAATCAAACAAAGTCGGAAAGCCAATGATGATTTTTTTTGGGATTCCCAAACAGAGTTACTCATTAACCTCATCAGATTTTTAAAAATGATTCTATGCTTTCAATAATGTATTTGCCTTAAAAATTTAAATTGGTAATTTTTAATTTTTAACTCAAGAATTGTTAGCTGAAAGGTCAGAGCAATTGCCTTGCAAGAAAGTAGTTGCTTGTGAACAGTTGTTGTGAGTTTGACTCCCCAGCCGATGCTATGACATATGGAAAACACTTGTTAAAATGTAAACAAATAGTAGCTGCTTTAGAAAAAAAACATGGAATTTTTTATCTAATATATTGGAAATAAAACCTGTATTTTAATACTATTATTAATGTGACCTCTATATTATTCCAATAGCCTGTAATTTATCTGGTTGATTCTCAAGGTGCCATAGTGAATTTTTCAAAAATGTGGCCTGAGATATAATTTTCACAATAACTTCAGTTTTAATAATGTTAGAGACAAAAACTTTACATTGATAGAAACTACTAAAATTAAAGAAAACCATAAGACTATGATAGATAGTGATTAATAAGGAAAAATAAATTTCAACATCCAACATAATTATTATTTTATTGTTTGTTCCTAATTTCTAATTTATCATTAATTAAGTTTAAATTACATCTTCACTGATAATTTCTTTGTATTCCTCAAAACATTATTGTTCAAACCATATATAATACATCTTACCTGAGTATGAGTTGTCATTATGCTTTGGATTTGTAGATTATGAAAAGGCATTTGATTCTATAAACATTTCTTCAGTGATTAAAGCATTGGATCATCAAAGTATAGATCTAGGATATTGTCATATTTTAAAGAATATTTATAGAAATACAACAGCAACAATTATATTACATAATGATATTAGGAAATTCAACATTGAGAAGGATGTAGGGTGACTCCATATCTCTAAAACTTTTTACAGCAGTGCTTCAAAAAGTATTTTGTAGATTAAAATGGGAAGCTAAAGGAGTGAAAGTAAATGGAGATTATTTAAGTCATTTAGATTTTGCAGATGGTGTAGTTGTTTTTGCAAATAATGCTTTAGATCTTCAGGAAATATTGCAAGAGTTATCAGATGAAAGTAGAAAAGTGGGACTAAAGATAAATGTAAAGACTAAAGTAATGTTTAATGGATTTTCTCAAAATATGAAAATAAAGATTTATTATGATGAGTTAGAAAAAGTTAACAGTTACAAATACCTTTGTCAGATTATTAATACAGATGGAAAGATAATGGATTAAATTAATCGTAGAATTAAACTTGGTTGGAGTGCTTTTGGTAGAAATAACTTGATACTAAAAGGAAATATGCCTATATGTTTGAAAAGAAAGACTTTTAATAAATGTGTTTCACCAGTTCTTGCTTATGGATCTGAGACTTGAACACTTAATAGAAGAGCAATACAGAGACTTCAGATCACTCAAAGAAGTATGGAAAGGTGAATTTTGGGAGTAACAAGAAGAGATTGAAACAGCAATATATGGGTAAGAGAACAAACAGGTGTTATTGACCTCACTGAAAAAATTGAAAGACTGAAGTGGAGTTGGGCTGGACATATTGCTAGAAGAGATGATAATAGATGGACAATAAAATCTTAAACTGGATTCCAAGATATTGTAAAAGATACAGCAAGGGACCACATTTGAGATGGCTGGATAAAATAAGAAAGTGTGCAGGAGTGATGTGGAAAAACAAAAATCAGAAAAGATGGATTGACCTTGGAAAGGCCTTTATCCTGCAGTGTATTGATAATGGTTGATGATAATGATGACCTGAGATAATCCATAGCTTTAGAATCTCCAAGACAAGTTGCATATATAAATTCTTCATTTTTATCTTGTACCCCAAAAGTTATCAAATCTCGAAGATGCCTATAAGAAAAAGATTCATCGTAATAAAAGATATAAAAAAAGTCATTTCCAGAAGATGGATATGCATCTGTCATTATAGAAATTGGCTTCTTGTCTATCTAAAACTAAAAATTGTAAGCTACTGTCTGTATCACTGATAAAATGAGTTTCATCTCTTTATTTTATATTTTTTGTGTACATCAGCAATGCATATATTCTTCAAGCATACCAGTGATGCTACCTTATTATATTTATTGTCCCAATAGATATAATTTATTTGCATATAGCATATTTTCTAACTATAGATTTGAAAATAATGTGATGCAAAATGTGGCAAAGTACTGACTCCACAGCATGAGTTTCAAGGCATAGGCAAGAATCAGATTTTGATTATTTGCCTGCATACAATTCCATGTGGTATATGCATAACCATTGTGACTACCACTACACATAAACCATTTGAAATCTCTCTTTATTGGTTTTTAAGTATTTATATTTTTATATGGTACTATGCCCAGTAAATTTTGTGATTGCTTTATCAACTGCAATCTGCAAAGTTTCTGTACATTTGATTATCAGTTTTTAAAATTTACATCGCATTGTTCTATATATGTAAATCAATGCTTGTTATATAAACACACCAATACAAATATAAACATAGTAATAAATTATTAAACCTTTTGAAAATCATTGTCTATAAAATAAGGTTGCCTCAAATTTGGATGAGACACAAAATTACACTGTACAAAAACCACTTTTGTTATATTTGAATACAAATTTATGTACTGTATAATAAAAAGCATAAATGATATATATATATAATTATTCAAAACAATACAATAATTAATACAGTAAAACAATATTTTAAAAAAACAAATATATACCAATTTAATAGAAGTACTTTCAACTATCTATGCAGTCGTTGTCAACTAGATTCAAATTGTATTAGAAAAAACCGTTACAAATGTAAACAAAAAGTAGTACGTCATACATCAATTTTACCACAATTCATTAATTTATAAAACAGATATATACAAATATATGTCGAGTTGCATTTTATACTACTCCTAATTTAAATAGATTAATAAATAATTCAAAAAATAGGTGTAGTATTTTAAATCAAAGTTGTGCAATATATAAATGGCTATGTGTTTGTGGAAAGGCATATATTGGTGAATCTCGATGTACATTGGAGAAAAGATCAAAGGAGCATTTGTTGTTATATAAACGAGTGCAAAAATCAAGACAAGAGAATGTTAGAAATGATGATGTATCATCATCAGTATTTTTTTTGATCATAATGTAACATGTAATTATGGTTTTGATTTTGATTTTAATAAAGTTAAGATTTTGTGTATTGAAAGAAATAATAATAAACGCAAAATTAAAGAAGCTATGTTAATAAAAAGTGAAAAGCAACAGTTGATAAACAGACAGGCCACTAATATAAAAATTAATGAATTGTGGGAAAATTGATGTATGACGTATTACTTTTTGTTTACATTTGTAACGGTTTTTTCTAATACAATTTGAATCTAGTTGACAACGACTACATAGATAGTTGAAAGTACTTCTATTAAATTGGTATATATTTGTTTTTTTTAAATATGTTTTTACTGTATTAATTATTGTATTGTTTTGAATAATTATATATATTTTATTATAATTGGAATACAGACATTGATTAATAATTTATTTATATATATAGTATACAGACACTAAAATACAAATTAATAAATTTTACCATTTATCAAAATAATTAAAAAATATTTAATAAAATAAATATTAAAATTGTTTACTTATGATATGTGTGATTATGTTTACATCCCATTGTAGGCCTTGAATGCAAATATCAGCATATTTTTAATCCACTTGAGTTAGATAATGAGGCCAATAAAAATTTTCTGCCTTTATCACCCTCGTGTAAACTAGAAAATTGACCAAAATAGGAAAAAAATAAATGTGCCTATTAATAAAAAAATTAATAAAAAATTCAAATTTTATCCATTATCACACAGTGATACATCATTTTAAAGATGGATTCAAGCTGCAATGAATTCTGGGAGTTCTTTTGATATCATGCTTATAGTTTTCATGCAATTTAAAAAAAAATTTCAACCAATTAGCTGTGATGCATGAATGACAAGCTACAAAGAATGAATTGGATATTATGAATTATAGACTTATATTGCATTATGATATTTATGATTATGTTTCAAGAATCAGTTCATCAGTTATGCTAGGATTGTAAAAGTGTATGCTTTACAGAAAACACAATAGAAATTATTCTCTTTCTACATATATATATATATATATATATAGAAAGAGAATAATAGATATATATATATATATATATATATATATACAAATCTTTTCACAGATTGCAGATATACAAAACATGTTTTGTGGTTTCATCCATGTAAGATTTTAATTTAAACATTCCAACATTTTGAATTGATCACACAAGCTCTCAATTGGGAAATGAAAACTATATAATTGTAGAGGTGCTGTAAGTGTTAATAAAAATAGCTGTAGAGGCACTGGAAAATTTATAACTGAAAAATAGATGTATAAAATTGAAAAATATAAGAAATAAACAAAAATTCAGGGAATTTTTTTTTTCCAAATAGGAGAAAGTGTATATGTGTCATTGTGTTTATTGATACAATTTGGTTTTTTAAGTATCTCAATAGCTTCTCTGATCTTAAATTGGTATGGGTTTTCACATTTGGATATGATATTCATCTTAGAAAATCAATATTGTGATCTGAATCCATAGCATGGATCAAAAGTGCCAATGATGATGAATGTTGTTTCATTGCATTAGCATGTATCCTATCCAAATGTGTAAACCTACACCAATGTAAGATCAGAGAAGACCAAATTGTATCAAGAAACATTGGTGACATATGTAAAATTCCTCCTATTTGGAAAAAAAATTTAAAAAACAAATTTCCCTGAATTTTTATTTTTTTATTATTATTATTTCAAATTTATACACATATTTTTCAGTTCTGGAATTTTCAGTGCCTCTACAACTATTTTTATTAACCCTGCTTACAGCATCTCTACAATTATATAGTTATCATTTTCCAGTTGATGGCTTGTGTGATCCAGTCAAAATGTTGGAATTTTAAAATTAAAATCTTATGCAGATGAACCCACAAAACATATATATATATATAACTTTGAGAGTGTAAAAGATATCGAAATTTATATTTCAAATATATATTACTTTGAGAGTGTAAAAGATATCAAAATTTATATTTCAAAGTAACTAATGTATTGCAAGATAAAGGCATTCACATAATTAGTCCTACAGTAAAATATTTATTATTTATAAATAAAATAAAAGTTGTTTCAGATGTGATTTTTTTAATCACTTTTAATAGTGTCAAAAACTTCAAAAAGTTAGTATCAAATATGATAATTAAGAATTACTCTGTACACAAATCTATCAAATCTTCTCAATACATATTGGTCAATAATCTTTCATCTATGTGCAAGAATGATAAATTCGTTTTTTGACAAAAAATCTTTTAAGAGTAATACTATATATGCAGTCTATTCATAGTACTAAAGAATGTCAAATGTATGCTTTTATGTTGCAAATAAATCTATTGATAAGATTAATATTGTAATACAAAACTATTAAGAAAATTGTCACATGACTGTCTTGGTGATAAACAAATTGTTTACTTTGAATAGCAATTACAATTTGTTATATAAGAGCATGTTTTCACATCTTTTTTGATATAAAATTTACATAGATATTAGTATATTTATTTTAATAAAAGTATAATAATCATCCTCATGCTTTTGATGAATTAAAACATATATCCAGATAAAACATGTGCATATACTATAAAAAATTGATCTGTTTTATAATCTAAAGTCACCAGTTAAATTCAGAGGATCAAGACTGAATCTTAGTTTTAACAACCTCTAAATATCTAATGAAAAATCAGTTGGTGGTCGAGTGGTCAGCACAGCTGTCTTACAATCAATTGTCCTGCATTTGCGGGTTCGCTTCCTGGCTGATGCTTTGACACATGAGGAAAAAATTCAGTTTAATAAATGTAATAATAAATAATCATAACATAAAAATTCATATTATTTAGTCTGCATATAAATTAAAATAATAAACAATATCCATCCATAGATTAAAACTATTTTTTAAAAAACTTAGATAACAGATTTAAAGGATAGATTAGTTTCATTCTATTTTTTGTGTTGGTTGATAACTCAGTGGAAGGTACAGCTACTTCCATTTCAGTTACTTACATTAAAGTTATGAGTATTTATTATTTTATCAGTAGAATATATCACAAATATTAACTTGGAAATTAATTAGATCATTCTAATATCAGATTTAAAAAAAGTATAAATTGTTGTCTGGATTGCTGTTACCTAATTAACATAATGGAAATCTTATTACATAAATACACAATATTATTATGACAAGTAGTGAAGAGGCATTACCAATGACATTAGAAGGCTGTACACCAATAAGAAAATATATTAAATGTATAAACAGAGAAAAGAAATGACAGGAAATATTGAACATTTTTTATATGTGTAGTTCTATGATTTGAAAGTTGTTGTTTTTTTTTTTATTTTTACTTTCATAATTCAATTTATTTACATATACATTTAAGTCTAATTCAAGTAAATCAATCAATCACCATCAACATGAATTGTAAGACATGAGTGTTACAAATATATACATGCTAAAAGATACAGTACATCGATGAATTTTTTCATAATTACTGAATCCATAAGGTTTATTGAATTGCATAGTGTTCTAGCAATTCCAATCTCGAACCACGTCACTTAAAAAGTAGAAATATGAGGCAGTCTCTAGGGATGGAGCAGTTGAGACTACCATGAATGTGTCATTAAAGAGTTATCTGGCCCACGTCTGATCCGCTGGCCCTGGCTGACACATGCGTTTATCTTCCTCCTTTAATTTGTTTTTTTATTTGAACTATGCTTATTAATTATTGGTATTTAATCTTTACATCTAACTGCTAATAAATTATAATGTGCGAGATATGTTAGAAGCCCATATTTAACACATGACATACGTACATATAAGTTTATTGTGCGTATGATTTAGTTATTTTTTTAGAAAATACAGGAATTGTATTATTATAAATATATTTAATTTTACTCTATCTGTTTTTAAATAATAGTGGTCATGTACATATTTCTCATATGTCTGTGTATTTTTTTCTCAGATATAAATAAATATTATGCTTAAAAGAATACAAAATGATGGAGAAAACAAAATATTTATTTTTGATAAAACAAAAAGCTTAATCATTTATTTTAAAAGATACGTGATAGAAAATAGTATTTTATGATCAATACATTCACAAAGAGCACCCAATCAAGATAGACTTACTAATATAAATAAAAATTAAAATAATGAAAAATAAAACAATTAATTGATAGTTGAAATGCATACAATGGCCTTTATTTTTTTATTTATAATAATAATAAAAAGTTTGAATTAATAGCTACATTCAAATATGGTAATAATAAATGAAACCAGACACTGTAAGGGCAAATTTTTCAATTTGATTTTAAAATTTATACACACAATTATACCACCAAAAAATTATTTATTTATTGTTTGTCATGTTTTTTTTTAATACTAAAATAAAATTTTTACCATGGATTCTATCGTATTTTTTCACAGGTTGAAAATATAAACTATTTACTTAACTGATGTAAACCAAATTTTTAGATTAAATTATGAATCAGATTTGCTATACTAAAAAGATTTGTTTCGTCTAATACATTAAATTTGAAAATCAAAGTATTTATCAAACTTTCAAACCCTATTTTTTTTGTCTGTAAATTTTTTGGACTAAAATTGATACGGATTAAATTTTCAATAATCCGTCTTACGTTTAAAAATCATTTAATGATTTAACCCTTACATTACATAGTTGCAAAATTGAACTGGAAAAATATTCAAAAATTAACATCTGAGCTACGCAATTTATTCTCTCTTCCAAGTGTTTTTACTAATCAGATAATGATCCTAATAGGCATATATTTGTTATCATCTGTATAAATACTTCATGAATAAATGTAGGGAATCAGCAGCTAAACGTTTCAAATCTTTCTCTACTGTGCTTTAAATAATAGAATATTGAGAAGAAAACAAGTATCCAGTAGCTTTGCCAAGCAACACGATAATCCTGATAATAGTTTAATATTTGCTTTCCTTATTTTATTCTTTAATTAAAACCAATTGAACACTCATTTATTAACTAATAATTGGATGTTTATTTCAATTGACTATAAACTGCCTATCTGAAAAAAAAATTATAGGGCGATTCCTATAAAAAAATTCCCAGGATCACTACGCCATAAGATTCTTCTCAGTGATATATGTTTAATGAGGTTATATATAAATAAATAACTTTTAAAATATAGACAATTACCCAGATCACTTTGCCGCATTATTCATATCTGACATTAATTTTACAGACAGAAAAATGTATTATAGAATAACAATAATAAATTTATAACACTAAAATAAAAACCTAGAATAAATTTTATTAAATGACTGACAAAGAAAATCACTAAAGACAATAAAAGCAATATCAGTTACGATATTTTATTGTAATAACTGAAATACAGGTTTATTATATACATGTATCAATATATGTAATATATACGATATATGAGCACAGACTTTCACACGACCCACTACTTTCCACTCTATTTCATAATACTGATACACTTGAACACATATATGTCGAAAAGATAAATAATCACTAATACATGTATTTCATGCTAAACTAGCAATCATCAGTTGGTCCAGATTATCATTTCTACACATATATGCAATAAGTGCTCAGATATATTAAGATAGCCAATCTTCATACTTTAATGGACAAACTTCAATCCACTCCACTCTCCGACTCTTCAATCATCCATCCAATTGAAAATCTGATGATGGAATGCTCAAAGGCCACCCTGAGGCTGAGATTCTCATCACCCTCATGTTGACCTAAAGTTAATTTGACCCCTCATGTACAGGACATAAGGTGTCTGCCCATTTCTCATATATGTATTAAATGGATTATATTCTGTACATGAGGTATCAGATTGACTTTAAGTCAACATGGGTGTGACAAGATCTCAGCCTCAGGGTGGTCTTTGAGCATCCATCATCAGATTTTCAATTGGATAGATGGGTGAAGAATTGGAGTGTGGAGTGGATTGAAGCCTGCCCATTAAAGTATAAAGATTGGCTATCTTAACATATATTTGAGCACTTATTGCATATGTGTAGAGATGATAATCTGGACCAACTGATGATTATAGCATGAAATACTTTTGATATATATGTGTTCAAGGGTATTAGTGTTATGAGATAGAGTGGATAGTGGTAGATCTTTTGAAATATATTTTATTGCATAGATATTCAAACTTGCTTTCAGTCAATACACTTACCAAACATATGCACCTACATGTACAAACATATTTCTGATAAATTGTGTTTTATAATTAAAATCTGAGTGATATGCATTGATTTTTTATTATTATAAGTAATACACAATGAATGAATTTATTTATAAAATTAAACCTAATGAAATGCCTTTAGTAGAAAAGCATATCAACAGCAAACAAGTTCTATATACTTGGGAAAAAACTTTTAAAATATGTGATTATAGATCTGAGATTTAGACATCTAATAAAAAAGAAATATCTAGCCTTTAGAATATATAATGCAATATGGAGAGACGGCTGTTGAGAAATAAATAGTACAAAAAGAAAATATGTAAGTAAAACGATAAGTATTATTGATCTGATTAAAAAATTAAAAAGCTGAAGTGAAACTAATTTGAATATATTTTTAGAAAAGACGACCATAGATGATAATTAAAGTTTTAATCAACAGATTGTAAAAGATCTAGGAAGAAAGACTATGTGAGATTGAATATAGGTGAGGCAAGGTAGTTTTCTGAAATGGTATAAAAAAGAAAGACTATTGATCAGAAAATTTGGATTAAGCTTGGAAAGTCATTTATCTTGTAATAGATTGTAATGATGATGATGAAACAATTTATATAAAAATAAATATTAAATTAGATTTGTACAATTTTTATCGTTTCCTTAACTTTTTTTTCATCAAAAAGTGTTAACCAACAACACTTTTCTCTTTTAGATTGTTAGACTATATGAATTTTAAAAGTTCTTTTTTCTTTTGTAGAGTTCATCATTTATTTTATCTTGAAAGATCTTATCAATAATATTTTATATACTGTTGATAGAATTCCCGTGTTTATTAAAGTAAAACACTAATTATAAAAAAGATATATTCTTAGGTATGCTGTTTGAGATTTTGGATTTAATCATTCTCAGTTATAAAAGTTTTGTTTCTAGTCATAAATAAACTAGATTTTTTTTGCTACAATAATTAATAAAAACTATATCACATTTATGTCATGGAATGCAAATCCAAAATGTACATAATAGTTTTTGTTAAAGATAACTGAAGCATTTTCAAATAATCTATCCTACAGTGAACCTTGTTATATATCCAGTATTGTTTGCCAAATAACTATTAACTGAGAGATAAAATAATTTCCACTTCTATCTGAGTCAATCAGAGAGTTGTTGTTGATGTTCTGTTTAAAGAAAAATTAAAATTATTACAAAATGCAGCTTTTACCAGTGATATTATGCAATGATTCACACACAGATCTAAATGTTCAATAAAGTTGAACACATTAAATAATTTATATATTGATGACTCAAATAAATACACAGATAAATAAATTCATACATATTAATAAAAAAAATCATAATTTACCGAGCCCCCTCTTCATCATATTTTTTTATAAGTGTACAGAAATATAATAACAAAAATTTTAAATTTTTAAATAGACTAAAACTAATGCTAATTACTTGTATAACTATTTTGTATAAGAAATTCAGATTATATTTCCTGATCATCATACACAAAACCATCTTTGAGTTGTATTAAACTCTCATCTATAAGTATGTTGTTGTTTTTTTACAAATATGGGACTTGAAGTACTGTTCTCTCTTAATTTTAAGAGTCATTTTCATTTTAAAAGAATATATATGAATACAGTAACCTCAAGAAACACATTTCTAATGTTATACTGCTAACAATCCAGGACTTCCCTAGCTCTGAACATAATTTCTCAGAATCAAGAGTGAACTGTTCAGATATGTATTTGGAATGTGATTAATTAGAAAAAAACGATACATCAGCTAAAAAATTTATATAACAAAACAATTTATTTTAAAATCTTAATTAGTAACAATTATTAGAAAATTAATTGTATACACACATACATTGTTTTGACACTTGAGTGTATGCATATATAGGAAAGAGCACATGGGTTAATTATAGTGAAACAAAAATGTAATTATAATCAGTATCAATTTCCTGCATTTCCAAATCTAATATAAGCTTTTCATTTTTGACATACACATTTCCTGGTTTTACACAATAACTTCATAAATATAAACTTTATAATAAAAAAAGTATACCAATAACAATAAAATATAAAATTTGCATACTTCTTTATATTATTAGCCATTGCAATAATTAAATAACAATATTACAAATAAATGAAATACAACTAACAATAAAAATAAATTATTTTATGATAATGTAATTACTAAGGTTTCTTATTTACATGCAGATAAAAAAATCTCAGCATTACTTTTTTAAGAATTTAGTAAGCTTGTTTTAATCGCAGATATATTATGTATATATCTGTCTATAATTCTGTGTTTGTATTACACTATACTTGTCTTCAATACGAATTAAGATTAAATTCTTAAATGTTGGCAGATTTAAAATATTTTTAGTAGGCATATACGTAGTTTCATAAAAGTAAAAACAAATAAAATATTTGTATAAATTATAAGTATATTTAGTATATATCTAACAGGGACATGCACAAAAAGACAACAAATAATGGGGAAGAACAAATTACTTATTATAGGGGCCCTGAAAAAAGATAAGGCTCTATGTAGTATCAACAATGTCTGGGGGGAAAGCACTATTTACATTTTTAATTTTTAAAAATTTTATTGTAAAACAGTGACTGCAAATTTTTGTATGTAGGATTAAAGCAAAAATTGTATCTTAAGAACGATGGAGTAAACTTAAGAAATATATTGACCCAAATTGGAAGGGGGAAGCAGGCCATATTTCCTGCTATTTTATGCTATCAATGAGAATGATCATAGAAGAAATATATGATATAGTGATTGATTCAACATTTTTATATGTAAAATGAGCTAGGCATTAAAACAAAATGTAATGAATTGTTTCTTCAAATTTATGACAGAGAGAGCAGAGGGGGGTAATTAGGCATTCATCATTTCTTTGTGATAAAAATTGACTAGTCGGTAGAACTTTGGAATTGATTTTGGTAAGGCAATCAAGGTAATTTTGTTTCAGATGCTAGAATTTAAAATTTGAGATTATTTGTTTATTAGAGGCATTAAGTAAAAACATTGGTCATTGAGATTGATTAACACTATGAATCATGCTATAAGACTCCATAAAAAATATTTTATTGGAGAATATGGGTTAATATCATTATGAACATAAATAGATTTGATTAGGGATTGAAAAAATAACTTTACTGGGTGGAAGTCTATCGATAATGGTGACCAGAACAAATTTCAAAGCATCAAAGTAAGCAAAGACATGGAGAGAATGACTATTATCTTTGGCATGTTTCTGTAAGATTAATAATAGTTGCAAAACTCCTTTATTCCAAATCAGTTTGAAGCAAAGTGAATTTATCTTTAGCATTAGTACGATTAATAATCAGCATATAATATCATTTTTAGAGAAATCAAGGATATTAATAAAGAAAAAAAATTTCATGAAGACAAAAGCATGCCTTGGACATATAATTAGTAAAAAAAAAATGTTCTGAATTGATGTTTTTATGGAATTCATTGACTTATAAATGGAAAAACAAAGAAAGTTATGATGGAGTAAAGTTAAGGAGAGCAGACATTATTTCCAGAGAATATATTCCATGTTAATGATTTATTAAGGTTTAATTGAAGATCATAACATGCCTGATAATCTTCCAAAATGCAAATAAGAGAAGGAAAATACTTCTTACAGGGAAGAAGAATGACAACATCATTCATAAAAGATTTCTGATTGACTGTTTTACTAATCAACTTAATATGTATGTCAGTCAATTTTTCCTCTATTTTAAGAAGTAAATTTACATAAGTGATAAAAGTAAGGCATTAAAAAGTAAACCTTGCAGAATAAAACTAATGTGCTTAAATCATGGAGTAACTTTGCCATTATGAATGATGATTATTTATAATCTGTTAGAATATTAAATAAAATATAGTGAATAAAAAACAGGAATGTTAACAAATTGTAAATCAATAGGGACAGATTCAAAAGTTGATGGGATATCTAATTGTACCAATTATAAGAATTAGATTTCTAAAATCTCTAATTTGATCAATTACAATTTTAAATGGAGTCATAGCAGATTGATAGTCTGAAGTGGAAGGCATAATAATGGGCTACAACTTATCCTTAATGAGGGTTTTCATGATTTTAATAAATAAAGGTAATTCAGAGAAAGGCTGAAGATTATTAAGAGAGGAAAAGTATTTTGTCTGAAAAATGGTACTACAAAACTAGATATAACTTATTTATATATAATTTTGCTTAGAAAGAAAGTTAAGGGTGTTCATAATAACGTACCATAAAATAATAGATATACAAAAGAAAGTATTTGGGAATCCATGAGAACCAGAGTGAATGCTATCAGATAAGGATTTCCACTGGGGTATAATATCAGACTTTGTAATATCATGATATTGCTGACATTTACCAAAATTATATACCAGGAGTTCAGAACAACTGAAGATTTGCAACTTAGATTTGAAATGATAATAAATAGAACATAGCATGTTAGGTCCTGTGCAGAAATATTACTTAAAAAAGGACAGTCTTTTTACTTTTACAAGTATGAGTTCAGTGAGTATAAACTTTTGATCAGTTATGAGGCTGAACAAAGAAGATTTTTTGGTACAGAGATATTTAGATGTAATTGATTAAGTATGCTTCACTTTTTAAGAGACATAATCAAAGGAATAAAAGAACGATCATAAGAAGTGGCCTTCAATGTCAAATTAATAGCACCAACTTTCTTAACTAAAGCTGTAAGTGATTGTTTTACTGGTAGTTTGTCTAATGACCAATTGGATAATAGTGATAAACAAAACCAAGCTAGAATAGTGTTATAGAGAAAGAATATGTAAATTTCAGAGCTTACTACCTCTAGATATGTAGCTTTAAGCAATACTCTTTTATATATCATTTATAATAAAGAACAGGTTTTATATAAAGCTTAATATCAGTTTGAATGGAGAGTGACAAGTGATATGAAAAATAACAGATTTCAAAGATGGATTAACTACCCAATGTCAATTAGGTGAATAAAATAAAATAAATAAAATACCAATAATTGAAAGTTTTAAAGCATATATAGAGAAGGTATTATTGGTGAAAAAGCCTTCACCACTCATCAGTTCTTGTATAAGATTGAGTCTGTTATGTAAATAAAGATAAACAATATTAACTGTAAAGTCATCATGATGAAAGATAATGATAGTGATGTTTTGATCAAGATAAAGGATGTTAAAAGAAATCAAATAGTGCTTTATGCTGAATTAAAACAACTGCCTCTGCAGCTAGGCTAGTGAAAATGAAAAAATATAAATCTTCAAACTACTGATATCTAACAAAATTGATATCAGTAAGTATAGAAAATTTAATCTTGGAGAAGAAAGTAATATGAAGAGAAAATTGAGAAACCCAATTGCTGATAAAGTATTATTGGGGAGTATTCAAACTCCTCACATTAATACTGGCATTATTTAGATGCACATATTACACAATTTAAATAGCAAAAGCATAAGCAACTTATAATGATAGAAAACAGAAAAGCAGTTAATAAAGAGGCAAAGACAATTTGAGAAACAAATGTATCCCATAGAAAAAACAGGGGCACAATGCTCAAGAACTAGAAGCTTGTGTAAAAAAAAAAGCTATATTAAAATTAAAAAAAACATAAAACACAAATAATTATCTGAGGAAAGATGTACATAAACAAAAGATGATTTTTAAATTTAAATTTACTAATAAATATATATATATATATATATATATATATATTTATTAGTAAATTTAAATTTAAATATATATATATATATATATATATATATATACAATAAAGCAAAAAAGCATGGTTAGTATGACTTAATTGCACCTTGGTAAATGCACTTTTGCTGAGAATCAATTTACATTCCATGGTTGATTTGACATGAACACCCACAGATAGATTGAGAGAACATGTAATCTTCCATATCTTGGATGCATGCATAAGAGTATTTATTCCATCAAAGAATATGTTCTATTCAGGCAGTAAGAATGAAACTCCAACTAATGCTGGCCTAGTCCAATGTTGTTTTTTTAGGGATACATTGTTTCAGAGGAGATTCAGATACAACTAAAGTTTTTCATTTTTTAAGATTTCTTGATATAGAAAGTACTTGAAATTCAGTTTTCACAGCATTAAAATCAGATTTAAACCCAGGAGTGCACCTGATCTTTGACTATCCTTTATTATTTTCATTTCCTCTTCGGTTTTTCCTTCATGAACATTTAAATATATTTGGATCCTTATAAATTCATCAGAAGATGAAACATCATTCTTCGTGGAAGAGGCCCGAACCATTGCAGACTCACTATCAGCAATAACAGACATACATTCTTGTGTGAGAAGACCAGCAATAGTTTTTGATAATGATGGTACAGTAGAAATGTTAAGAATTCTCAGACTAGGGGTAGATATTTGATGAGTAATAGTTTGGGAAAAAGTTTTGGAACACTGATGACCTTTGGACATTTCAATCCACATTGTTAACAAAATCTTGAGGGTAATCCTTACAATATGTATTCATGCTTTGTAGAAGAAATATTGACCTGAAACACCTCTAAACATTATCATCAAAGAAGAGGACTCAATAGCATAAAGAGTTGGGATGTCAGTAGGCAAAATTCCCTTTTTTAAAATTATATGGTTGTGTTTGTAAGAACTGGCATACTATCTTTTTATCTAACATATATTTGACATTCAATATAATTCCAAACTTATTAAACAGAAACTAAAGATTTGTATCAATGAAATCAATGTAGAAATTCTTAATTTGGCCACCAAGTATCAGAGACCTATCTAAGTTAATATAACATAACCGTGTATTGTTTAAACAATAATGTTTTTTTAATCTTTTAGAATAGATTACGGAATTCTACACAGATGTATCTATTGATATTTTGTAAATAATGCTGTGTAAATTTTTTGCAGTTATTATTGCATAAAATTCTTCTATTGAAAACATTAATAGGGCAATTTTTGCATTTGATAAGCATTTTAGCATAGTAAAGCTTTTTAAATGATTTAAGTAATTTAGGGAGAGTTGCTAAGCTAATCCTAATATAATTGTTGGTTAATAGTTATAGAATCAGAATTAGAACTATCTCTAGAGATAACTTTATTGAAATCCTTATCCAGCAAGTTAAAAGCACCACTATCATTGACTTGTAAACATTTAATATTTACTTGAAACACCAAAATGTAAATTTGTAATGCAATCATGTTTCTAATTTTGACTTGCATTACAATATAAACTTTAACATTTGGAGAGTCAATTTTGATATTTTCCAACTTATTGAATAGACGATTGTTGTTAGCAACTGAGAAAAGATGAATTATTTGAACAATTATCACTAGTGCTACTAATGTTCAAAATTGGAAAAGATATTAATATCTCTCATAGATGTATTAGAATGTAAAATTTTCTCACCAGTAACTGCTGACTTCTTTGTAACAACAAGAATATTGAAATGAAATCCAACAACAATGCTTGCTGAGGGTTAATTGAAGAATTTTCCAAAATGGTAGACTGGTCATTGCTACTGACAATGTGAAGAATGCCTCAAAATGGTAGACTTGTCAGTATTACTGACAACCATAATGGAAAGTGATGAATATCTTTACAGATATTGGGTTAACTAGCTTACTTTACAGATTACTAGGAAGAAGACAGCTTCAAACTCAACTTAAAACTGATGCAACTCATAATGTTGAAATCTTTTTAACAAAAAGTATTTGAGCAGGAGCAAAAACTTAAACAATTTAGCCAAACAAGTGCTATTACACACTAAATTTTAATAAATTAGTGACATTTCTTTCCTGTTAATTTCTATTTTCTTAATATTAGTAATCTACTTTCTCAACAAGCTTGATAATTGTGGGCAATGAGAAAACACTTCCATTATCCAGCAGGCAAAAATTCTTCTTTAGAACATCAAAATTTTAGGAATCACAACAGACATTGGTTTCAAGATTGGAAAAGCTATATGATTCAGCTAAGGGTAGTACACTTCTGTTGGATCTATCACATGGCTTTGATGGTTTCTATTCTTATGAAAGATATCACAATAACTGTAGTTTAGTAAATTTAGCACTGAAAAATACTTTTAGCAGACATTTTAAATGACACTAGATTATTGTTGTTGTTTTTTTTTGTTTTTTTTTCATATGTCAAATGTGTTGACCGGGAAACGAATTTGAACAGCTGCTTGGAAGGCAGCTATGCTAACCGCTAGGCCACCAACACTTGACTCTGGATTATTGTTATGATGAACAGCTATGGTAATTGTAAACTTTTCTATATACTCTTGGGATTACTTATTTTTTAAAACTGCATAATGCTTATCATCTGCACTTTGATATTTGTCAGTGTTAATGACAAGATATTTCCCTAGTAGCTCAACTTTAATTTTTTTGTTGTTGTTTTTTTATTTTATTCACACACTCTTGTTTAACTTTAATCTTATAATTAATTTTAATTTATTGTTTTTCAATCAATATATGTTTATTCATTTTAATTTTAATTAAAAAGTTAAATGGATTTACAAAAAAAATAGCATTTTGTATAAATATAAAAAATTGTTTCCAACTTTTAAAAATTTAAACATGCTTGACCTTTTAAATTTATTTATTTCATATCCATATTTTTTATTTTTTATTTACACGAAGGTATAAAACACTTATTATGAATCCTCCCCTATGCCGGTATTTTGAAAATCAGAGAATACAAGGTCTATTTAATATTTATTTTTTCGAACTTTTGTAACATAAGTTAACATAATTTTTAAACTATATAGTTGTGTAAAAATATTTAATTTTTATCGTTGTATTTAACAAGTTTAATAATTTTCCCAATTTATTTTTTTACTTTGTTGTTTAGTGACAAGTATCAATCAAGAGAATTGTATTTTTAAAGTAGCTAAATAGTTACTTTAATTTTGATATCTTAAATTGTATAAACTGCCTTTTATTTGGGGTTAAGATAAATTTGAAGGATGAGAACCTTGGATTACTCACGTAATTACAATATATATATATATATATAATTCTCCAATTACAGCATGAACGACATTATAATTTCGCAGAAAACATACCTCTGACTATCAATCAAATAAAATGATAATCACTTTGTCTAAACTACCAGAAAATTTATAAATAAGACAAGTTTTTTATAATACTAACTGCAAGAATGAAATTTGTTTATTGTAAATATAAACAAACTTAATTTAAAATGGCTCATCTTAATATTCCAAACATAATTGAGGAGTATTTATATTTAATAACGATGAAAATGTTAAAGTCTTTACAAATATATAATATTAAAATGTATTAAATACGTTATTAAAATGAATATTTAGTAATTGCTTTGGAAATATTTAATAAGGCTTTAGTTGCATTTACAGTAAATAAAATTTCATTCTAACAACTAGCATTAACATAAATTTGACTCTGCAGAAGTTTTTAAGATGTCCGATTAAGTAGTCTCATGTAATTTGATTGACAATCAGATATATGTTTTTATAACATTTCAACATTGTGTTACTTTTGGAAAAATATTCCCTTCAATAAATTTAAATAATATTTCATGTCACATATTTCATATTTGCAAAGACCTTGAGCATTAACAAACTTATTAAAAATTAATACTTAGTCAGTGATTTTTTGGCCTTTAAATATTAAATTGAGATATTTATAATAAGGCTTTATTGCATCTACAATAAATGAATTTTCATTCTCATAGTTAGCATTGTCTACCAAATAAATTACTGCGATCTCAGACAAAATGAGTCTATCTTGTATTTGATTGATAATTATACAAAAAGTTTCTGTCATATTTTAATATTGTTTATTCAGTGGTAGTATAAATTTTTGCCTTTAACAAATTTACATATTTCACACCCTATATTTCTAATATTATATATGCATATATGTTTGAAATAATGTCAGTATATATATTTCTCTGACCTTACATAAAACTCAGCTAGAACTGTTTGTCAAATTTGTATAAAGACTTATTTATTCAATTTTTTCTATACAAATTGTATATAATGAATTTAATTTTTACATTTACATGAGTTTTTCACTTTTTTATCTCATATTTTAAATTTAGATTGTTTGTTTTTTGTGTGTGTCTTCTTTTTATAAAAAGAAAAGAAATTTAGTTTACATTATATTTAAATGATATACAATGTTATTTAAAGTTTATGATGCAGCTCTAATTAATGAGATTCGAAAATAAATTGTGTTAATATTGGCATATAGTATCTAATTATTACTTACTGTCATTAATAGTTATCAATTTGGACATAGTATCTTATTGCTATTTAATATAATCTGCTTTTAAACAAAACTTACTTAATATTCTACAGACAAATATTAATTATGAATGTGTCCTTGTTGAGAGAAGACGCCAACAACAATCATGAAATCTTTATTAATCATTGTCAAAATTATTCTCCATTTAATTAAATTAATTAAATTCATTATTATTTATTGATTCTAAAATTTCTTTTTATTGATATGCAAATAACTTGAAATGCTATTAAAGTAATTAATGGAAACACTTGTAATTTATGTTAAAAAAAACAATAAATGAAACATCGTGCAGTAATTGGTTTAAATAAAGAGTTTGATTAACTGATTTACATAAATTATAGTTTATGTAGAACAATTTGAAAATTAATTACAATTAGAAAATGAATTTTAAATAATATAGTATGAAAATTATTGTCATTCCCATAATAATTTTTAAAACCATCAATAAAATATATTTGAAAATCATAATGATAATTTATTCCATTTTATATAAACACAATAAACAATACAGTCCCACATAGTTTATCTTACAAAGACATATAGGTAGTCAGAGAATACTTAACAAAAATGTAATCAGTATCTAAAGAAATATCAATGGTTTTGGGATTTCTTGGATATTTAATTTTTATCTAGTTACAATATTAAAAAAAAAAAGATTTATATATATATTGAGAATGTTTCGATAAGTTTAGATTTTGAATTTAACTACCATATTTTTTTCAGCTTTAGAAGTTTGAAATTATAATAAATTATTAAATAATGGAAAATACTTTGATCTTTGGAACAAAAATAATATACACTGTTCAAAGAACTATATGATTTTTTTTTCTGTCTATTTTGTTATTGGACTTTAGACTGTCCTCTTTTATCATCAACTATTGAATGCTTAGTGTAAAATACTTGTTAAAAAGTAATGATCGTTACTTCGTATTGATCTACTATAATAAAGGATGATTAATCAAAAATCAATTAAGTATTTCTATATAATTGCCATCTTGTGTTGAAAATTTAATGTCTATTTAAATAAGTAGTTTTGGAGTTAGGAAAAAAAAACCTTTTTTCTAAATTAGCATTTGTTTCTTTATAAAAAAAATTAAATAAAGTTTTTTTTTTTGTTATAAAAATCATTTGTTAGTTATGTGACAGATAAAAAATATCATCAACACTTTTAACATTATCATAATAGATTTGTCTCTTTCTAGAATTCTTATATTTTTTGAAACTTATATATAGCTTTTTCTCAAATTATTTTGAAATTCAAGACTTTTATTTAAAAAATAAGTAATTTGGACAGGTTTATATATATATATAAAGTTGATTCGTTACTGAAAATTCAAAATATACCAATTCTGAATATCATATTAAAAAGTTTTAATATTGAAAAGAAAAGATAATGAATGAACATTTTCAAACCATAGCAGTAAACAAAACAATATTAATTTCTGTTTAATGTAGTGTGTAATAAATACCTTACCATTGCTATGATTTTTTTACGTGATAGTTTACCTGTTTAAAATATTGTTTAATTTTATTTATATCACTAACACTGAGTATATAAAATTTATCTCTATGATTGTTTTTTTCTTCATATTACTAAATTAAATCAAAGTAACATGCATCATATGATATATTTTTTTACAAAATATACAGATTTCAAAACTAATCAAATTTATTTTAAATTATATGTATAATTAATTAATCATGAAAATAAATGAATTGTTCAATTGTGCATCTTACTGTGAATAGAATATGCCTAAAAATTATATAAAAATTAATTGTTTATGCAAGTAAAAATGTATGATTTGATAATTAAAATCTTAATTTGACATATACTTTTTATAATGAACTATTAATTGAATGAGTCATGTTTAATAAAACAATTTTGTTTATTGTTTTTATATTTAATAAAGAAGTAAAAGTTTTTAAGTTAAAAATAATATTATAAATTAGTGAATATATATTATAGTTTTGCTATGCCTGGGGTAAGCATAAGTTAAATGTAATGTAATGAGAAGAATTAGATATTTTTTCTTCCATGATGTATTATAAGCATAATGGTCAGAGTAAAATTAATCTAATCTAGGTATTTTTCAGAAATAAACAGGAGTAATAATTTTATAAAATAGTGGATAACATAATACCAACAATGTTCTAAACTTCAAATAAGTAATTGGTTGAGATAACCACACAATGTTAAAAAGAATAAAAACCTATGCTGCCTGAAGATCCCAATAACCAATGCATAAATCTCCCTCATTTTATCATTTACTAGAAAAGAATTAAGATTATAAATCACTGATTGTTATGGTTCAGGAAAGACTATTCATTAGATAAAGTGAGATTTTGTTTAACAGTTAAATGCTAAGAGATTATTTATTAAATGTATGTCCCCAATTATTCAGATTTCATGTTAAATGACATTTCATCTTTAATATTTATAATAACTTATAATAGTTACATCTTAGTTATCTACTGCTCAAACATTCATCCTATAGATAAAAATACAAAGTATAAATGAAAAATTTACATTATTTATGTCATAGTATCTAACAGCAATAAGTAAGAACAATTCATACATAAAATACGATCAATGATAAAAATTATATTTTTAATAAAATTAGCAAAATTAATAAACACAAAAGACAATAAAACTCTTTCCTTTTTCAATTCTTCTATTTTTTATTGTAGATATTATACCTTGGATTAGATTGCTATTATTCATTCTTTATGATTTTAATTTTATAGTTAACTCCAAATTATTTTAACAAATCGGATATTCAATTCTCAAATAAGAATAACAAATATTCTAATCCATATATTTACATTTCAAATCGTGATAAGAATTCTATTTACAATTATCATTTCAAGACATAGATTTGTTAATTAATTTCATTGGAAAAAATATAAATTGATTATACAAAAAACTTTTAAACATATATGGTCGATTCACAGAGTTCAAACAGGATAAAGTACACAATTATTAATTCTATCTTTTTTTGGATAACATAACATGGCAAAGTTAACAGATAATTATTCTGTTTGTTAATAGAATTCTTTAAGCTATAAGAAATCTAAGAGTAAAACCTCATCTTAAACTTTGTACTGGTGATAGAACTATATCATTCTTATTGGCTATTATAAAAATATATCATAAGTGAGGATGATAAAATATAATCATTAAATAAAACTGGAGAGAGCCTTACTATGATAGAATCTTTGTTGCTGCCCAAAATCTTATAACTTCAAATTATTTAGAAAAAGAAAATTTTCTCTAAACAATTTTACAAAAAAATATTCACAAAAGGCTCCCTAAAATCATATTAATCATGTTGAACACCTTTTAAGTTAGTAAATAACTTTTTTAAAATAATATCTTTGATTTGAATCTCGTTTAAAAGTTTCAATTCAAACAATTTACAAATAAATTTGCAAACTATTTTCCTGAAACTATTTTTCATTCCATATAATACAATATCTTCATTTTATTGATGGTTTATTAACATACACATTTAAATATTTTTTTTCCACAGACAATAGTGATTGTAGACCAAATTAACCATTTGTAGGAGCATAAAGTAGAACTCATATCACCACTTTATTAAGTCAAATTTGTAAATATTTTACTATATTAAAATATACTGTACTTAAATGATTAAAAGCTATTTTTTCAATAACTTTTTAAAATGTATTTTTTTAAATACATTAATAACCATGTACTAATTTATATTTATGGGATTCTGAGCAATCAGTATCTTGGATATAAAAATTTCATATCCTAATAATGATATGTGGACATTAGGAACTTTGAGACTCATAAGCAGAAAAAAAAATCTAATTATATAAGGTAATTTGTAATTTTTATAATTGATTTTACACAAATATGGCATTTTCATGGAATCTGCACTTCAATTATTAAAAAAATTAACAATAAAAATGGACCTTTGACTATGACCAGGATTTTAAGCAGATTAAAACATAAATGCAAAATAACCTTTTTAGTATACAAATCAATAGTAATAAATGTGGGTGGTGCTTTTTCAACTTTTAGAGAATAACTAAAGGGAGATGTCATTTCATAAGCAGATTATTAAAAAGAAAACTTTAGCAGTACATTGTGGTTTTTAAAAAAAAAATGAGCAAATATTTCTAAGCTCTGAAGTTATAGTGATTATCAATCACAAAAGCCTTGAATTCTTGAATCATAGTTACTTGAGTAACAAATTAGGCAGAGCTTGTTTTTGCAAACAATTATTCAATGCAATATTGTGCAAAAATTCAGTCATATTTTTGATTTCTAAGAGGATTATCTTGCTTATAAAATTATATTTGTAAGTTAATTAAGGTAATTAGCTTGTAAAAAAAGAAATTATATGGGTTATAATTAACTTGTTTAATTTTTAATATATCCAGGTGCAACAAGTTAACTATTTATTCAAATATAGAGATTTCTTGTTTGGTTTTCATTACATGAAAGTTGTGAAAAGTTTATAAGCCTTAATTTGAAAAAAAAGCTAAACTCTAATACAACTAAACTAAAGTGAATACACCACCTGCTTGCTACGATGTAAGCATGCTATAAAACTTATTTGAATGAGATATTTGTGAAATCTTTTTAATAAAAGCCTGTTGAACTTGTTAGATAATCCAGCCTGCATTTTTATTGCCTTTTCTTAGTTACAGATATATCTGATCGATAATAAATACTTATTGTCAATATTTTCAAAAAAGAAAGAAAATAAAAATACTAAATGAAAATATTTGAAAGAAACTGTAAGCAAATGCAAAGAAATCTAAAAGAATGAAGATGATCTGTTCAATAAAAAAACTGGCTCATCCATAAAAAATGTGCAATAATCTAGAATCTTTTGTGTACATTTTAAAAGTATCTTGGCTGTTCAAGAGTGTGCTAAAACAGTCAATGCTCAAAATGTAAAAAATCAAAGTTACCTAAGTAAGAACTTTATTTTGTTATCGATGTATTAATTCTCCTCTCTGATACAATAAAATACAAATAATCCCATGATGCATTTCTTGCTGAACCAGCACTCATCAGTTGACCCAGGTCATTATCTCCCATATATATATATATATATATTACATGAAATGTGTTTTTGTATGGCGATTTTCACATTTTCTTTTTCAACTGCCAAAATTACTCCAATCACAACCTCGTTTTTTCATTCACTTTTGATTAACTTAATTGCGTTTATCATTAATCATTTATTAAACTTAAGTTTTTTCTCTAGCACAGATATATACTTTAATCCAAGTTAAAGATTAATATATCTGACTTTCTATATTCACACACACACACGACTTTTTCACCTTTCTTTATCGTATATGTATTATCGTTATCGATATATTAACAAACTCCACTTCTCCCTCTCTTTTCATTTTTCATATAAATAAAAATACAATAAAAGACAAATGACCACTAAGATGCATTTCGTGCTGAACCAGCACTCATCAATTGACCCAGGTCACCATCTTCCATATATAACTTTATTACATAATGTATATTTATGTATGGCGATTTTTCACATTTTATTTTTCAACCGCCAAACTTACTCCACTCACAACCTCGATTTCATTCACTTTTGATATATTTAACAGCGTCTATTTTTAATCAATAATCAATATTTTATGATTATTAATATTATATTTAATGTAAGAGTGTTAGCTTTGTCTGAACTATAATGTAACAACAATAAATATATGCAGCAGATATATAGCAAACTTTAATGATTAGTTTGGCTTAATTTGCTTATCTAGTTTTCGACTGTTATAAGTCATAGACATAGCAATAGTATAATGGGGAATGGAGGTACGTATATATTGTTTATGCTAATTTACATATGATTTACATATAGCATTATGTAGTGTGGATAGACCATTTCCTAGACAAAAGAATACAGGATTTTTTTCTTGTTAATGGTATATTTGTCTTTAGAAATATGCCATCTTAATCTTTAGTTAAGCATCGTTGCATTCCATATGATGTTGACAAAGGATGGAACAGAACTGTGTCCAACTGAGGAAAAGTGTTTGAAAAAGATTGAATGGGTTCCAGTGATTGTCTTGCCTTATTATAGAGAAAAGGATGTTATGTGATGTGCATTGATAGATTGGCCTGATATTTCCCATAGTAAATGGATAATCATGGTATTTGATTTTGCACATGATTTGAATAGAGTTCAATTGGCAAACTGCCTTTTGAGTTGTTAAGAAACCATTGCAAATAAGATAGTTTTCATAAAGCTATTTTATGTAAGTGAGTAATAACTTTGTTGATGTGATGAGTTATGGCAGGAATGAAGGATAGGGAAGTCCAGGACTTCCCATTGGTGTTAGTAGAGAGTGTATGAGGGGAGTTATGTTCTATTTTAAAATTTTCTAATGATTTATATGAGGACGAGTCATTGTAACATTCCTGCACAACTCTGCCATCTCCTATGTGTTTGCTTATGTTATCTTTCCTGTGTGATTCAAGCCCATATGGGTGCAGGCTAGAGTGAAGACAGGCTTTAAGACCAGCTAATTTGTTGGAGCTCAATGTGTGAAAATTTGGATAGATGAAACTACATACATGTATAGGCTTGGTAATCATTTTATAAGTCAGGAATGTGCAGTCTCCTCGTTTACAAAGATCAAGATATTTAAACCCGTTCAGACTGTTCTAGTTTGCTTTCGTTAAAGTAAGCGATGCAGCATCCATGAGGTTCTGCTGAATTTGCAAGATTTATAAAGCATTTTTATTATTATAATTACTTACTTACATCTTTAGTTTTAGAGTAAAAGTGATTGTATTGCAATTTTTTTTTTACTTTGTTTGCGTATATATATTTCTCTATTAGACATTTTAAATGTGTATTTTTTTTTATGAAAGTGGAAGCAAAATATCTATAACTAGCATGTTAAAAGTAATTATTTCAGCTAAAATTAATTACTTCAGCTAATTATTTCAAAGAAATTATAGCTAAAACATGGAATAAAGTTATTACTACAATAATTACATTTTTAAAATTTGTATTGTGTAGTATATTCAAACCCTTTTCATCATTCGCTATTTGTTTTATTAAAATATTTTGTTTACTCAAAAAATTTTCTATACATTATTATTAATAATATACTATAACCTGGCATGTGTAATAATTGGATATCAATTTATTACTTACAAGTTATAGCCAATAATATCGGGAAAAAATTGCATTTTGGGATATAATTAATACTTAGTGGAGAGAGAGTAAATTACGTGGCAATATGATACTATTATTTTAAAGTTATAACAGGCGCTAGTAATTAATTCAAATTATTATCATCCCCTTACTCTTAGGCTGACCAATAGACAGATGATATAAGAAGTTGAGTATCAATAATTTCTACTAACACTGATATATGATGAAAAATCAATCTAATCCAGTACTTACGTATATGTTTTAAGTATAAATTATGCTAAATAAGTCAGAGAAAATAAGTTCTAATTTTACATTAGATACTTTTCTGGTTAAACAATTCTTGCAAGTCTGCAAACGCGTTCATTTCAGTTGAAAATTTTGCAATATATAAATATTTTTTAAACATCCTATTTAAACCCTCCATCAATATCATTTCAATATATATTGTAAAAATATCAACACTTGCTATCTAAAAACAGATTTGACAAACCATTATAAAAATCTCAAAATCTTATTAACGTTCATATAAACATTTCCCCTTCAATTTAATTTTTTTATAAATTATAACAATGTATTTCTCACTATATTGTTACGAAGGGGAAGTTCAATGCAAGTTTTTTTTTCCACTTCTTCAAAATTATTTAAAAAATTAAAAGCAGAAAGAGAGGGGGAAAGCAACACTTTGATTTTGAAATTTGTGTTTGAAAATAAAACATAAAAAGATTAGTTAATTCAATATTATTATAAATATCGAAAATAATGAATCAATTGTTTTTTAATTGTCTTATATATAAACATCTTAAGTTAATGCTAATCCAAAGACTCATAAAATTATTTGGATTTCTATAGTTATATATTCATGTACTTGTTTTCTTATTATTAGTCAGAATCTCGTCACCTACCTCTCTTAAACATTTAAAGCACTTTACCTGTGTTTTTAAGACTAATTTTAATTAGTGCATTTATTTTTGTCACCAATTTTCATAACTTTATCTACAATCCGATTTAATTTCCATTAAAATGATATAAAAATGATAAAGGTAAATAACAAAATTGACATAAAAATGCTTAATTATATTTCGAACAGTTCAAGTCTAAAGATTTAAACCTTGGGTTTCTATTATTAAAACATTATTATCAATTGAATGCTGTAAATTATGTTGTTCAAACTTCAGGTAAATCTTCTTGGTTAATATCAAGAAACAAATTATATGATTATTTATATCTTTTAAACTATATATTTTTTAAAAGAAATATTAAAGCAAGAATAAATTATATATATATATATATATATATATATATATATATATTATTGCTATTATATATATATATATATATATATATTAAAGCAAAAGACAAATAACACATTTATTCTCCAAGTAAATAAATTATTGTTACACATTTTAATTCATTAATAATTAAAATTAACTTTTGCTCCAATTGATATCAACAGACTTAAATATAGTTATATACCTTTTAAATTCTAATCTTATTTACTATAATAACCTATCTTTACTTTAATTTTTTTGAATTTTAGTTTTCATTACTAAATGTAATCCCTGCTGACAACAGTTGTGGAATATTATAGAAATAAAACATATTATTTCCTTAAATTATAGAGTTTATATTTAGATTCACTTTATTTTTTTATTTATTAAGAATTTTCAATAGAAAGACTTATTTTTATAATTTTGATGAGATTTTATATGTTTTAATGTAAAAGAAAAGAAATTATAAAAAGGCAAGTAAGATTAATCTTATTTTCATTCATATATTAATGGAGTAAATTAGGACATTTTATTAATAAAAAAAACCAATAAATATATAAATAAAAATATCTAAAAAAAAAAGTAAATTCTTGATTTGCTTTTGAAGGATGAATTCACTCTGTGAAACTTAAATATAATTTTTTAAATATTAAAAAACTAAAAATGTTAAAAAATAGTTATATTGAGATTAAAAAACTATGATAGAAAGGTAAAAATGGATACAAACACAAAGTAAAAATATTACATTAAAAAAATACATTAAAATTTTATAAGAATGTTGGAAGTAAAAAATAAATGTGATGAAAGAAAGATTTCATTTGGATACCAAATAAAAAGAAATAATGATAATAAAAATTAATAATAATAGTAGTAATAATAGTAGTAGTAGTAGTAGTAGTAGTAGGAGTAGTAGTAGTAGTAATAATAATAGTGTAATAGTAGTATAGTAGTAGTAGTAGTAGTAGTAGCAGAAGAGCAGTAGTAGTAGTAGTAGTAGTAGTAGTAGCAGCAGCAACAGCAGCAGCAGTAGCAGTAGCAGTAGTATTAGTAGTAGTAGTAGTAGTATCAGCAGTAGCAGTAGTAGTAGTAGTAGTAGTAGTAGTAGTAGTAGTAGTAGTAGTAGTAGTAGTAGTAGTAGTAGTAGTAGTAGTAGTAACTTTCTTTGAAAAGACATAATTTAAAATAACCCAATGGTTTTTTTAATTAAATCATTAGTAAATATATATACAAATCTATTATTATAAAGTGCTGAAAATCTTGAAATTATTAGAATGGAAGTCAAACTCAGATAATGTGTTATTACTTATTATTACACATTAATGCACAGAGATTTATAATATTTAAATGAGGGTGCTGAGATTTATAATATTTAAAGCAATAGCGCATTATCAGAGATCGACTTCCATTCTAATATATATATATATACACACACACACACAAGAAATATTTGAAGAAAAAAGTTGGACATTATAGCATACTTTTACAAAAGAACTTTACAAATCCTTATTTAACACAAAGTTTTTTTTTTAGTTTTTGCTTCTTTATATTAAATATTGCATCATTTAATGTTAATTTATTTATAACTGGTATCTACCTATTATAAATCTTAAATTAATTAGATGAAACATGCAAATCACTAATTTCCTATTTAAGCAAATAAAAAATAAAATTTTGTAACACGGGTATCATTGTTAAAACAATTATTAAATGGTGACTATTATTGCATTTAGTTCCAGCATAGCTTTGTGAATATTCTAATTTCTTATAAAAGTCATTAAAATGATGCATTAAAGTTACTAAAATAATTATTGGCTAATCTTATTTTGAAACATAAAATAGAATGTTTGGATAAATTCTATTGCAATGTTAGGACTCATAGTGTTTTATGTCTAATTAATATCTAAGTTTCTACAAAGCAGGAGTGGCCAAATTTTTAGATATTGGAGGATGACTGTTTTGGTGAAAGTATACCTGAGGACAACTATGTTTTTTTTTTGCAGGGCTTCAAACCAGAAACCAGAAACCAGAAAAAAATGATATTTTTGCACAAATGAAAACTGCAATGGAAAAAAATAATAGTTCAAAGTCCAGAATGTACTTATGAATTGGTGTGTTTTTATAAGGGTTTTTTAGGTATTCACAAATATTTGTGATGTTTTTAAAAGATATGAACTGATTTTACTATGCCTATTATTAAATTACTTCAGCTCCCTCTAGATTTACAATTTATTCATGTCACTTTATAAAATACTTATTAAATTATAACTATTAGATTACCTATAAATAATTATTTTCTAGAGCTTGTCCTGAATTTAAAAAAAAAAAATCAAAAAATTAAAATTATTGTTTTAGAATTGTATTAAAATAAATTAGATACAAATTTTACAAAAAAAAAAATTACAAAGAAAAAAATTTTTTTTTTCATTTTATTTTGATGACATTTTGCTAGAGAGAAAAAAAAATACATAACAACAATAAAAATAATATTTTACAAAATCTCTCTATTTCTGTGCCTTGGAAAATTCCTACATTTTTATACTAACAGTCTTTACAATAATTAGTCATAAAGTTACTGTTTTGTTTTGAAATCAACTTACTTTTATAGATAGGAAAAAGTCCTGTTTTTTTTTTTTAAATCTCACTGGGGATCATTTGCTAGCTTAATGAAGTGTTTAAAAATGTTCACAACTTCTTTGTTTTAAAATCATGTTCAGTAAAATCATTGTTTCTCCAGGCCAAGTTATTTTTATTTATTCTTGGGAAAATGGCAAATAATAGTTCTAAGTATTTTAGCTCTAGTGTTACAGAAAAATAATTATTATTTTTTACTTTCTTCCTACCTGGGTTTATTTTTGAGATTGACAATAACAACAGGTGTAATTTTAAGCATAACTATTTTTAAAGGAAAATAATTTTGAATTTTTACTTTTTTTATTTTTTATATTCAAATCAGCTCTGAATTTATCACTATAATTTGTCAATGTTTACATCAGTTTTGCAGTTAACTTCCAGAGACCTTAAAGTTGACTGGTCAACTGCAGTTGATCTCTTGGCCACACCTGCTATAGATAATTGATGTTTTTCTCTTCTTCATCTGCTTAATTTGAAATTTTTTAGCACTTAGGTATAATTTCTTTAAAATGTACTGTTACATGATATGATATTTGCTGTATGTAATTCTAGAACATATTTATGCATATTCTAATTTTTAATATACATATAAAAAAACAAAAAAAAAACTTATAAATCCTTATATATATATATATATATATAATATATATATATATATATATATATATATATATATATATATATATATATATATAAAAATATAATATATATATATATATTGTAACAATATGAAAAATAGTAGAATAATAAAAGAGAACGTGAGATTACAATATCCTACAATTGTGTAGTGATTTATAACAGTATGAACCATCATCATTCTTAAATTACCAAAATATAAAATTAAATGTAAAAGGAATGATCATGAATTACACAAAAGTAATAATCATTCATCAGCATGAATGATCACTAATAAAAAATAAATCAATAGGAAATCTTGTGACTGTCCTTGAATGTGGTCCATTATAGGCCAAGCTAATTATTTAGTCTCTGCAATACCTAGGACAGAAATAGAAATACTAATTATCTGATTGCACATACTTAGGAGCTACTCCATCAAAATACAACATTATGTCAAATAATACTGATATACTAAACATCCTGGCCATTATCAGTGCTTTGCCACTTATTACCATTTATGTACTGATGAACTTCAAACTAAATTTTTAAAGAAATAGTAAATAAAAAAAATGTAGTGCATGAATTTCAAATAATTTCAAATGATATCCATTTTTCATTATCCAGGGTCATCACCATCTGTATATATCCATAACACTAAACATAAATCCCTATTCTATAACTAACTGTTATGCATAATTCTAGCCCAGGAAGCAAGAACTCTATAAACTATTACTGTGAGCAAGAGATAAATAAATAAATAAAACAGCTTATTATAAATCATGTTAAATAATTCATAGGGATCATTTTAAACATTAAACTCTCATGAAATAAATTCACACACACTGCAATTTTTGAAACAAAAATTGGATAGAATAAAGAAACTAAAAAAAATTTGTTAAAACAATTATTTAATAATTAACTGATTAACAATGAACAAAAAATGACATGATAGTATGAAATTTTAAACTTTCATTTCATTAAAAATATATTTTCATAAAAATTATAATCAATCAGTTTATTTCTATTCATAAATTAACTTTTAATTATTAAGTTATTTCTTTAAAATAACTAAGATTTTGAAAAACAGATTTTCAAAATCAAAGATAACAATCTTTAATTTACCTCAAGTAACCTTTTGTTAAGTTTTTAGGAGGGAAAATAAATGAAAATAGAAAAATATGTTTCAAAAAATTTACATTTTCTAATAATTTGAAAACATTAACTTAATGAAAATATTTAAAATTATCAATTCTTAAAAGTATTTTATATTCAAATATTTCTTTTTTCTATTAATAATAAAATAGTATGCACACACAAAAATAATACCTTTAACTATGGTTTTATATTTTTTGTGGCGACTTTCTTCCCAATTATAATTTCTACTTTGCCATTTGAGATTTGGTCTTTTACTGGTGTGCAATATTTCATTTTTATGTTAACATCAGCAAAATTTTATCCATTTTCTCTTAACTGAAATACACAGTCTTATTATTTACATTTGTCTATATATGTAATATGTAGGGTATATGAGCACAGACTTTTATATTCAAGTATATCAGTGTTATGAGATAGTGTGGATAGTGATTTTCTCTTAATAAATTTCCTGTGTGAAACTAACACAGGCAGAGATTCATATTCTTGGTTGCAGAGCAGGTTGCAATATTACTTTACTGGTAACCTCTTTTTCTCTATATTTTTATTTCAGTGAATGTAGGTTAGCTTGGAGGAAGATGATAGCTTTTAGATGAATTTAGCATATGGTTTTTATTATAGAAATCATTTTTATGACTAAACTCATAGTATGCTAAAAGCTTGGTTAAAACTTCTGCTATTCTATGCCATAGCTTGGTTAAGATTCCTGTTGTACTGTATACTAGCTTGGAAAAGACTTCTGCTTCTTTCTTCTTTATCAGATGGATGAGCATTTGACTGTTCTCTCTTAAACAGCTAAGTTAGAAATATATCTTTTTTACCAAACATTTGGGTCTTCTGACATATTCACACCCCATTATTTTTTTTGTATACCAATTTTGCCCACAAGACAATCACAATCTGTCTATAACCTGATATTTTTTTATAAAAATCAATTATTTAAATTTTTACACATACAATTGTTCAGTTATTTTCTTTCTTAATCATAGACATTGAAAAATAAGTCAAGAACTTAAATTAACATCATATTTTTTTGGCATTTTTAACTAAAAAAAATTTCTAGCAAAAAAAAATCAGTTAATTACATTTTTTGTGCTGAAGAGAAATAAAAAGAAAAGAAAAACGCATCTTTAATTAAAAACAAAATTTATCAAAAGTATTGAAATCTTATTTTGTTTTTTGTTTTTTAAAAATATTCTTAAATATAAAACTTTAACTTTCATAAAAGGTTAAAGTTAAAGTTTAAAAAATGTAGTCGAGTGGTCAGCACAGCTGCCTTACAAGCAGTTGTCCCAGGTTTGCGGGTTTGCTTCCCAGCCAATGCTTTGACATATGAGAAAAAAATGTAGTAAAAGGAGAATGTTTTCTTTTTTTTCTCTTGGTACATTTTTTTTATTAAAAAAATTAAAAATAACTGGAAATTAAATAAAATTATTGAAGAGATAGAATAAAAGAACTTATTTATATGATTTTATACTTTCTCTTCTACCAACATTTACAATTTACAATACAGATTAAAATATGCATATTATATTTTTTATAAAAAGGGTTGAAGATTATTAAAAAAGTGTCTAGAACATTCCTACTATTATATAATAAGGAAAATAAAATATTTAAGTAATTTCAGACTCATTATTATAAAAAAAATATGCATGGAAAAAATAAATACTATTCTCCATATTAATTAAATAATTCTAAATTAAACCTGAGGAACATGCTGCCAACTTATCTAATTATTTTTAATGCATCTATGTATGTAGCCAACTAGTTACATTATATTGTTAATGATTTGACAGTTTTCTAGTTATAAAGTCTTTTCTATTGATAATTTGTATTTAATAATCTAGTTTTACCTGAAATTAATAAATATTAATAATAAATTAATAAATAAAACAAATTTGCATATACTTTTTTTAGTTCACAATGCATATACATTAAAATTACAGATGTCTGCATGTGCACACACACATACACACACACGCACGCGCGCACCAAATATTGAAAATACTATAAAGTATAATAAAATGAAGAACTAAACCAATAGTTTATTTTTATTATAAATATATAATAATTAATGGTATTTAATTATAAACTGTTTTGTATAATTGTCTGTGGAAGTTGTGAATATTGGTCATGGTATATTATATAAAATAAAGAAAATTGTATGTGCTAAATATAATATTGACAGAAATGTGTATGAATTTAATATTAAATGACAGACTTAATAAAAAAACACTTTAATATATATGTATATATATGAGAGATTATTACAATTGAGTTTTATAAACATTTTTTATACAAGTAGCCTGCATGCATCTCAGTCTTTTCAACTCTTCACTTTAACGATTTAATACTTTATATCTTCAGATTTCTTCAGATTTAATTAGTTGTCAAAAACTAGAATAAGTACGTATTTTAAAACATAATACTTTTTTTAACTGTATTAGCTACATGACAACAAAAAGTTTAAACAGTGAGTGCTCTATTCACAATATATATATATATATATATATATTATAAATATATATATATATATATATATATTTATATATATATATATATATATATATATATATACAGGTTATAAATATATATAAAGTTTTTTTTTTTTAAAAAAGTAAAACTGTTGTTATACAATTCTAATTATAGTTCTGCAATTTTTTATTCCACAATCAAACTCAGTGTGACAGAAAAAAATGTTTTTCTTTTTTTTTTTTACTTTTTTTTAAAAAAAGCAAATTATATATTTGTTAATAATAGTTTCGATTTTCTGTAATACATGATTTTTCAGAGTTTAAAATGTATTTGTATAAATATTCTTTTAATATACATCTAAAGTTTCTTTTTAAACATTTGTGCTAAAAGTGTTTATATATTTATATACCTGCGGGTTTATTGTAAACGTGTATACAAAAAATAGCCTGATGACACCAAAATGTTTTATATCAATGTAAACTTCAATTAATCATCATCAAAAACCTTCATTTAATCATTAAAAACATTGATCATTATCAATGGATCTTTTAAACCTTCATGGTGTAACTGTTAGTGTGGCAATTTACCAAATCCAGAATCTGGATTTAAATCTTGGAAAACTGTAGCTAGTTTTCATATAATTGAGAATTTTATTTTAAAAAAATAATGCTTAGCGAGTAATAAAATATATATCATTAGTGAGAGGATAAAGATCTCGTACTATTTGTGGTTAGTGAGATAAATATTGGTTTACTGATAATATAAAAAAAATATCATTGTAATTGATGCAGCCTTCACTATTATACGTCTGCAGATGTTCAGCTTATATTTTAGTGCTGGGGAACTAATGTTTTGCATAATCTATCTTTGCTTTTCAGATAGTCATATGGTGCTTGGTAACAAAAATCGACAAATTGGTCGTCATTATAGTAAAAGATTATTCCAAAAGTAGCTTTTGTCATTTTAAAAAGTTTTCCTCAAGAAAGTACCGAGATCTAATATTTTAAAATAATTATTTTATGACTGGTTAGTAATTAGCTACCTGTTGGAAAATAATTTTGTTGTCATTGACGATACATTTGACAGCAGCATTAGCAGCAATAATCTCTAATATTTTAAAAAAAACATGAGCCTATGCTGTATTTAATTATTATCAAGTTTTATATACATATAATTAAAAACTGTTGTTAACTAATACTATTATTTTCAGTTATTTTCATTTAATATCTTGTAATTAATTTCTTTTGTTAGGAACAAACCTTCAATTATTTCACAACTTACATAGGCACTATACTTTTGATACATTACAGCAAATACTAATATAACACTTTTTTTTCAAGTGTCATAGCATCGGCCGGGACTCGAACCCGCAACTGGGGCAACTGCTTGTAAGGCAGTCGCGCTGACCTTTCGAACACCAATGCAAGACATATAACACTTTTTATCAATAAATTCTAAAAAAAAAACATGATAAAAATTATTTGACAAAAATATTGGCAATTTTATAATGTCTGTATAAAAATAGAAATATTTTTTATTAGTTATTCATTAGACTAGAGGTTATTGAATAATGAATAATATTTATGTAGTGTTATTTTCTCTACATTACTCTCATCTAAAGTAGAAACTGGTTTCTATCCTCTTTTAATATCTTATGGAGGTTTGTAATCATGAACATATGACCAAAGACATGTGAGGAACATCTATGATCCCCAAGCTACACATTTTGTGTGTTCATTGGCCCACACCACAATGTCACATATATCTTTATCATTGTTCAATATATATTGTAACCGGTATATATATATATATATATATATATATATTGTAAATATCGATAAATCTATCTATATTTTAAAAATTATCATTTGCTATAAAAAAAAAATCTCTTTGAGTTGATGTTTATATATGAAGTATTATTATTGTTTATGGTTATTAGGTATAGTTATTGTTTGAAGTTATTATTTTATTTATATGTTGATGGTACATCATTATGAATATTTAATTATTATAAATAAATAAAGACATATAAATTGTTGATTATATAAAAAAATTATTTTATTTGCAGTCATTATTAAAAAAATGCAATATTATTATTTATGTATATTTTTAAAGCTGTCAAATAAATTTTCAATTTAATATTTTTTATATATATGTTTGATATTTTATTTTTTTTAATGTTAATTGTTTAGAATAAAACATGTGTTACAATGGTTTTCAAAACAGCATTTTCTAGCATGTGGAACAACAGCAACAACAAAAAAAGAAGCCATGATTATTAAGCTAGTAATAAAACCAACTAAAGGATAAAAATTTGTTGTACTTTGTTTCTTTGAAATTTCCATTCTTAAGAATAGGGGAATAAGATAGATTTCTATGGTAAATACATAAATCATGACAGGCTAATAGAGATATATCACAGCCAAGGTAGTGCTTCGTTTTCTTTCATTTATTCTAAGACAGTTTAAAAAGAAAAACTAAGCAAATTTCAACACATGAATTTCATCGTGTCTGAAGCCAAAATTTGATATAGCTATCTTGAATCTATAATGGTCAATCTAATAATAATCTGGAGGTAACTAAAATTAATATATTGGATTCAACATTTCAATTTATTTATTTATTTGTTTTTCAAGGAAAGAAATTTTAGAAGGATAAAAATATACATACATCCAAGAATTGACAATTTTCTCTAACATGATAGTTTCTTCACTTTAACTAGAGTGCATTCTAATATTAAACGGATAAAGAAATAAAACAATGGGATAAGTTGACTTTTGAAGGAAAACTAAACAAGTGAACTTTGAAAGATAGTAAATAATTTTATATGTATAAATGATATATAAATATATTTTTGAGATCGATATTTTTGTTTACTTTTATTTTTCATTATAAAAATATAACGTTTTATAAATATTCAATTCAAGCATCTTGTTTTCTAACAGCAATAAATGTTTAACAGGTGTCAAAATTAACACTTAAGTAATTTAAAATCTTAAAGTATGGCTTATAAGTTTGGGTTGCATATGAGATGTTATGTATATTTTAATAAGTAAATTTATATTCGCAAATTTTTATTATAAAAAATTTTATTATAAAAATTTTTTAATATTAATTTATTTATTTTCATTTTTTTTTAAACTTCATATAATAATTCTTATGCAGACCAAAACAATAATCTATATATTTATATATATATATATATATATATATATATATATATATATATATATATATATATATATATATATATATATATATATATATATATATTTGAATGTTTTGGAAAATATAAATATAGATTTGTGTTTATATTAATGCATACTTGTTAAGCACAAATATGTCTTTATCTGTTTAATATATATATATACTTATTGCAAGTATATATGTATATTTATTATTTGGGTTTGTATTTAAAACATTGATATTACCTAAAATTAAACCATAATATAAAATAAAGGATGTACTATTTGTTTTATAAGTAATGCCTTTGTAATTTATTTGAAAGAGTATTAATATTTTATTCTTATTTTTCTTTTAATGCCAGAGTCGTTATTGAAATTAATTGAATTCACAATTTAATAGAGGATAACTTCATATTTCACTTATTGTTTAGTCTTTTAGGCCACTTATACATATCTATTATTCATTGACATGTTGTAAGAAAATATAAATAGAGATTTTACATAATAGATGTGTATATGTGTGTTTACATATTCCGCTTTGTCTCGGATATATATATATATATATATTGTAAATATCGATAAATCTATCTATATTTTAAAAATTATCATTTGTTATATAAAAAAAAAAATCTCTTTGAGTTGATGTTTATATATGAAGTATTATTATTGTTTATGGTTATTAGGTATAGTTATTGTTTGAAGTTATTATTTTATTTATATGTTGATGGTACATCATTATGAATATTTAATTATTATAAATAAATAAAGACATATAAATTGTTGATTATATAAAAAAAATTATTTTATTTGCAATGATTATTAAAAAATGCAATAAATTATTATTTATGTATATTTTTAAAGCTGTCAAATAAATTTTCAATTTAATATTTTTTATATATATGTTTGATATTTTATTTTTTTTTAATGTTAATTGTTTAAAATAAAACATGTGTTACAATGGTTTTCAAAACAGCATTTGCTAGCATGTGGAACAACAGCAACAACAAAAAAAGAAGCCATGATTATTAAGCTAGTAATAAAACCAACTAAAGGATAAAAATTTGTTGTACTTTGTTTCTTTGAAATTGCCATTCTTAAGAATAGGGGAATAAGATAGATTTCTATGGTAAATACATAAATCATGACAGGCTAATAGATATATATCACAGCCAAGGTGCTGCTTCGTTTTCTTTCATTTATTCCAAGACAGTTTAAAAAGAAAAACTAAGCACATTTCAACACATGAATTTCATCGTGTCTGAAGCCGAAATTTGATATAGCTATCTTGAATCTATAATGGTCAATCTAATAATAATCTGGAGGTAACTAAAATTAATATATTGGATTCAACATTTCAATTTATTTATTTATTTGTTTTTCAAGGAAAGAAATTTTAGAAGGATAAAAATATACATACATCCAAGAATTGACAATTTTCTCTAACGTGATAGTTTCTTCACTTTAACTAGAGTGCATTCTAATATTAAACGGATAAAGAAATAAAACAATGGGATAAGTTGAGTTTTGAAGGAAAACTAAACAAGTGAACTTTGAAAGATAGTAAATAATTTTATATGTATAAATGATATATAAATATATTTTTGAGATCGATATTTTTGTTTACTTTTATTTTTCATTATAAAAATATAACGTTTTATAAATATTCAATTCAAGCATCTTGTTTTCTAACAGCAATAAATGTTTAACAGGTGTCAAAATTAACACTTAAGTAATTTAAAATCTTAAAGTATGGCTTATAAATTTGGGTTGCATATGAGATGTTATGTATATTTTAATAAGTAAATGTATAATCGCAAATTTTTATTATAAAAAATTTTATTATAAAAAATTTTTATTATTAATTTATTTATTTTCATTTTTTTTTTAAACTTCATATAATAATTCTTATGAGACCAAAACAATAATTTATATATATTTGCTGATATATATATATATATATATATATATATATATATATATATATATATATGAATGTTTGGAAAATATAAATATGGATTTGTGTTTATATTAATGCATACTTGTTAAGCACAAATATGCCTTTATCTGTTTAATATATATATATATATATATATATACTTATTGCAAGTATATATGTATATTTATTATTTGGGTTTGTATTTAAAACATTGATATTACCTAAAATTAAACCATAATATAAAATAAAGGATGTACTATTTGTTTTATAAGTAATGCCTTTGTAATTTATTTGAAAGAGTATTAATATTTTATTCTTATTTTTCTTTTAATGCCAGAGTCGTTATGAAATTAATTGAATTCACAATTTAATAGAGGATAACTTCATATTTCACTTATTGTTTAGTCTTTAGGCCACTTACACATATTATTATTCATTGATATGCTTAGATATACATAAATTTACATAATAGATGTGTATATTGGATTTAATAGAATTCCCTTTGTTTCTGATATATATATATATATATATATATATATATATATATATGATTATATATCTGCCTCATATACGTTCCATTACAATATATATATATATATGATTAGTTAGTTATATCAACCTTGAAAATAAATTATAATGATAGATCTCATTGCTCTGTATGATTTTAGATTTATTTCATGTATAGCTAGTTGGAAGGGCATATAAACAATTTATTTAAATATAACTGGGATAATTTTGTCTTTCTTCATTTAAATCATACAATCTATTATATTAGGCTTTTTCAACAATTGGATTCATTTAGATTACATATATTCCATTACATTTTTCATCCAATGTTTGAAACATTATTTTCTTCTAACATATTGATGTTCCATTACATTTGATTTATAATATGTTTGATTTATAATATGTTTATATGATATATTGTTCATTACATTTGGCACCACAAACTGTGGGACCTAGTTAACTGGTGATTGGTATAATAAAGATATTTTCCATTACATTTGACACGACAACGTGGTCAGCATGATATGTTTATATACATATCGTATAGTTTCCATTACATTTGGCTTTCCCAATGTTTGGAGCCTTCTTTCTTAAATTTAAATGGAATGCAGCATTTACATTCCATTACATTTGGTGCCTCAAAGTTAGGAGCCTGGTTAACTAATGATTATTGTTGCAAAGGTTCATATGTTTATTTTCATTTGAGATCATATATAAAGATACATTCCATTACATTTGGCACCAATGTTTGGAGCCTTCTTTCTTTAATTTAAATGGAATGCAGCAAGTACAGTCCATTACAATATATATATATATATATATATATATATATATATATATATATATATATATATATATATATATATATATATATATATATATATTACATTACTACAAATTTGTGTCAAAGTTGTGAGAGTGGTATATATGACATTTATTAATTAAACTGTAGTAATTTATATATATATATATATATATATATATATATATATATATATATATATATATATATATATATATATATATATATATATATATATATATATAATCAATTAATATGTTTTGTGATGAAGGCTTTAAATTTTATTGAACAAAATATTGTTGCATCCTTTAATGGTAAATTTTATAAGATGAGTAAAGGATGGCTAATGGGATTACCAATTGTAGCACAGTTATGTAGTTTTGTTTTGTCTTATTATGAAGAAAAGATTTTAAACAAATTTATATTTATGGAAAATATTAAGATATATATATATATATATATATATATATATATATATATATATATATATATATATATATATATATATATATATATATATATATATATATATATATATAGATATGTGGATGATGTTTTCGTATATGGTTCTTCAGAAATGATTGATAAAATTTTTGATGAATATAATAAATTAAAAAGACTTAAATGGACTATGGAGAAAGAATATAATAATAGCATTAAATATTTAGATTTGATGATTGCAAGAAACAATAATATGATTGACTATAAATTGTTTATTAAACCTATTGAAACGAGAGGGTATATTCCATATTTATCTAAAGTGCCACATAATTATAAAATGGCTGGTTTTAGATCTTTTTTACATAGAAATAATATTTTGTGTAAATATGCATGTGATAAAAAGAAAAATATTGAAAATTATGTAAGTGAATTATTAAGTGTGGGTTATAATACAAAAGAAATTTATTAGGTGGTTTGTCAATTTAGTAAGAAAATTAATAGAAATCTTGATGACGAAGAAATTGAGAGTAAGAAATGGATTTTTTTTGCCTTTTTATAATAATAATCAAGTAAAATTTATGAAAAAAGTTTATAATAATATATATAAAATTTCATTTTATGGATCAGGTAATTTAAATAGAATGATTAATAATTCAAAAGATAAGTTAGAAAAAAGTAATGTGAGTAATGTAATTTATAGAATTTTTAGTGGGTGTAACTTATCAGATGTGGGGGAATCTAGATGTAATATGGAGAAAAGAATTAAAGAGCATAAATTGTTGTTTAAAAGAGTTTTGAAAAATTTACAGATGTGTAGTGATAGTAATAATGAAGTGAAGTTATATACTGAATCTGTTTTTTATGATCATGATAGGAATTGTAATTTTAAATTTGATTTTTATATAAACAAAATAAAAATTTTAGGCCAAGACAGAGATAATGAAAAAAGAAAAATTAAAAAGGCAGTTTTTATTAGTAGGTATAAAAATACAATAATAAACAGACAAACAGCAAATATTAGGATTAATGAATTGTGGGATATTTAACTCGACATGTGTTTCCGGTTGGTAATAGATAATTCCATTTTGAAAGTTGGGTTGATAATGATTATGAATATAATCGAAAATATTTTTTATGAGTTTTTATTTATACTATATTATAAATTGTTTACTGTTGTTTGGAATATATTTAAGTTTCATTATATATATATATATATATATATATATATATATATATATATATATATATATATATATATATATATATATATATATATATATATATATATATATAAAGTTACATGTAAGAGATTATTGTCTCTGCCAACTGATGAATGATGGTTTAATACAAAATGTATATCTTGGTTACCTTAGTTTTTTTTCATATCTTTTGGCATATGTTTATGATTACATCTCTCCACAAGGTGCTAAAAGCAGACAGAAACTACTTTCCTACCTTGCATTACGATGTTATAGTAAAAATAACATTACAGAAATATTATTCATTCTGTAAAACAAATGTTAAAATAAGATCAAATGATTGGTGATCAATTATCTCTATTATTCAGTGTCTAACATTTTAAACTTTTTTATATTTTTAGGCCATTTTAAAATATGACTACTGATGTCAAAGTGGAAAAAAAAATTTTTTTATAGGATTAAATAATGAAATAATGAATAAATTCTTATCCAGAAGAAGTGAATATTATAAAATTTTGCATTAAATAAAAATACACTATAAAAAGTTACATTAAATAAATGATTACATAATTCAATAGTAAATTCATTTATTAAAATCTTCCATTTTGATTATTAAAAGCAGAAAATCTATACCAAGCTGCAATTCAAAGCCATTATTTTTAATATGTCTGCAATGATTTTAAAGTTATGATATTGCTAGTATAGAAACTTAAATATATATGTCTGAAATCAGGTCAAATAGTTAGATGAATCATTATTTATACTCATAGCTATTTTTTTAATAAATGTTTACAAAATTCTAATATATTGATTTTTCTCAATTTTAAAATATAGTGGTGGATCTATCATGATTTCAGATGATATATTACGATATTCTTTTGTTTTATACTTAAGTTGAAAAACAATTTAAATACTTTGTAATGGAAAAGAAATCATATTTATTAAACTTTGTTTTCAAAATAAAATTATAATAATGTTAAACATATATCCCCAACACCTGATTTAAATATTACTAAACCCTTGTTGATTATTTTTATATAATTGTAAAGTCATTATTCTCTGCTAACATTTCACAAAAACTTGAAAGTCTTCTCAGTGAAGAATGCCTTATTATTTATCAAAACATTATTAATATGTTATACAACTTTATCCCACATAAAATAAAAGCAATTATTCATGAAAATAGTCATCATATTATTAATGTTATGGATGGTTGAAGAGTTGGAGGTTGGAGTAGATTGAATTCTGTCCATTAAATTATAAAGATTTGCTATCTTAATATAAATTTAGCACTAATTATATATGTGTGTTGGAGATAATAAACTGGACCAAGTGATGAATGCTGGTTCAGCGTGAAATATGTATATTGGTGATTATTTATATTTTCTACATGCATGTGGTCATGTGTATTGGTAGTTTGAGAAAATGTGGTAGTTAAAGGTTGCTTAAAAGTCTGAGTTCAAATCCTCTATATTTAAACCTATATCACTAAAAGTAAACAATATTGGTGCTATTAACACCTAACCTGCAAAGCTACTGTTTACTTTATTACAAAATTTATCTGAGTGTTTTTGAGAGGCATGTTCTCATATTCGTAGTTATTAACACCTAACCCACAAAACTACTGTTGACTTTACTTTAAAAACAAATTTTAGTAGGTCTAATAAAGATTACATTTTGTATAAAGCAACATAATTAAAGGAATGAGAAAAAAAACCACACATTTTAAATGATTAAGACAATTGTTAAACAATTAAAATTTGAAAGACTCAAGTTATATAATATTGTCCAATATGATGTGATTATCCATGTACATTTGAATGGTTGGGAAGTTTGTATAGCTTCCAAATCTCTTCAAAAATAAATTTTGATGACAATAATTGATCTTTATTTTTAATCTTATCCATTGTTTTCGTAAAACAGGCATTTTGATCTGGGTGAGACTGTGTGTATGTCATTTTACACCTCACAAACTAGATTGAATATATTATAAAAATTGATAATCTGATGATTGGGAATTGTTTAGTTCTGATGCTTTTTTGCAGTGAGATTATAGTGTAGTAGTCTGTTTTGATGTTATTATATATTATTTGTCTCACTGTTCCTAGTGCATTACATGTTGTAATGATGTGGTTGTAGGACTCCTCTTCTCTATGGTATCTAGGGCACATCAGATCTACTTTTGTGATATGCCATCTATGCCAAAGGAAGGATAGACTTAGCATAGCTTCAAGATTTAATTTGATTATGAAATCAAGATACTTGGGGTCCAGAGCCCAGCATTTAAATAATGAGGTTATCCTATGGTTGGTTAAGCCCAGTTTTGGGTTTTGGATGTGTGGCTCTGGGTTTATTAACTGATGCACTTCCCAGATGTTAATTTTTTAAGCCATTCTATTGTGATTTCAACATAGCACTGTATATTATGAACTTTTGTATAAAGCCAGCTATTTCTTTTTGGAGGCAATGTATCTGTTGGTTGTATTGCTACTAGTATTTGTGTGTAGCCATATTTGATTCCTAGGTTGTGTAGGAGGGTGTGTGCTTTTGTATAATTATGTTGACTTTATTATTAATTTCTCTGAGGGGTGCTTTCGAGAGGCATGCTCTCATATTCATAGCTAAATTTCTATGCTGAGCACTGAGATATGAATATAAGAGCATGCCTCTTAAAAGCACTCAGCAGAGAAATTTAGTAATAAAGTCAATAGTAGCTTTGCGGGTTGGGTGTTAATAGCACCAATATTGTTTTACTCATATAATTTTGGCAAGAAAAGTTTTCAAAGCAATTTTGTATTACTAAATGTAATGCATGTGTTCTATTTTTGTTATTTAAGCCCAATACATAAAGAATGCTCCCTTGGAAACACATTCTCATTTTTATATATTTAAATATATTATGCAAGTCATATCTGTGCTTCTACATTGCAATGTCATTATTAGATAAGTTGATGAACTTTAATACAAATTCATAACCATTTGTATTTGTTGTGCTAATGTAAACCATAATATTTCCTTAGTTTATTTACATAAGTTATGTCACTGGTAACGTCTTTTGATAAAAAAATATTACAAATTTATATGCATTCAAATGATAATCTTTTTTAATATAAATAAAACCTATGACAGTCAATTCTTTGCAACATTTCATCTTTTTATAGCACATTTAGATTTTTATAATAATTTAAGACTATGTTTGTCATTTTATATACAAAAATTTTATAACTTTAAACTGTTCTCAATGTATTACTAAGCCATATGCCATCGATTTTCAAAAAAAATAATAATAATTTCAATTAACTTTAATTACAACCATTAATTCAAAATTTTGTTTACACACAGGCTCGAAGTAAACAGCCATATTGGTTTTTTTTTAATATTAATTACTACAAGTAAAATAAAAAGTAAACAAATTAACTTTAATAGTCAAAATAAGAGTCATAGATCATGTGACCCTATCTCTTAAGCTTGTAAGTTATAAAAACAATGAGGATTGCCAATTCGTCTACAAGCTTTATGATAAATGCTTAGCCAGAGCCAGCACTTAAAATATCTCTGTCAGGAACCCCTCCCCAAACCCCTGACCATGGTTTCATGCTTTGGCACTCCTCAGAGAATGTCAGGGTAGGTTCAGACACTATATCTAAAAATACCAACCCAGAGTCAAGCATTTAACTAAAAGATCTATTGAGTGGAAAATCTGACATTTTCAGACATCTACATGTCTTCAAACCCAGTTATCCATCTCAAATAGCTATATGGGGCTGATAAATCTTCATCCATACCATATATTAGTAGTCTTAGCAAAATAAATTGCATAAGACTTATGGCAGAGACTATAAATAGTCAAAATAATAGTCATAAATTATGTGACCCTATCTCTTAAGCTTGTAAGTTATAAAAACAATGAGGATTGCCAATTCCTCTACAAGCTTTATGATAAATACTTATCCAGAGACAGTGCTTAAAATATCTCTGTCAGTAACCCCTCCCCAAATCCCTGACTATGGTTTCGTGCTTTGGCACTTCTCAGAGATGTGTCAGGGTAGGTTCAGGCAATAAATCTAAAAATACCAACCCAAAGCCAAGCATTTAATTAAAAGTTATCTATTGAGTGGAAAATCTGAAATTTTCAGACATCTACATGTCTTCAAAGCCAGCTATCCAACTCAAATAGCTATATGGGGCTGAAGTGCTGGCTCTGGCTAAGCATTTATCATGAAGCTTGTAGAGTAATTGGCAATCCTCATTGTTTTTATAACTTACAAGCTTAAGAGATAGGGCCACATGATCTGTGACTCTTATTTTGACTATTTATAGTCTCTGCCATAAGTCTCATGCAATTTTATATTGCTAAGACTACTAATATATGGTATGGCTAAAGATCTATCAGCACCATATAGCTATTTGAATTGGATAGCTGGGTTTGAAGACATGTAGATATCTGAAAATTTCAGATTTTCCACTCAGTAGATAACTTTTAGTTAAATGCTTGGCTTTGAGTTGGTATTTTTAGATCTAGTGTCTGAACCTACCCTGACACATCTCTGAGGAGTGCCAAAGCATGAAACCATGGTCAGGGATTTGGGGAGGGGTTCCTGACAGAGATATTTTAAGTCCTGGCTCTGGCTAAGCATTTATGATAAAGCTTGTAGAGGAATTGGCAATCCTCATTGTTTTTATAAATTAACTTTTAATTTTCACTTTAATAAATTTTATATCTTCAGTATGTGATGACTAAAAAGTCTCTTTAAAAAAAATATTACATGTAATTTTTGTATGTATTTGCTCTGTTTAATTTGGTTCAATAATAATGTATCAGATTATAGCACTATATGGTTCATGAATTGTTCTTAGTTCTGTCATGCCTAGTGCTCAAAAGTTTTAGAACATCTAGAACAGCGAAATCTATTTAACATTTATTTATTTATCTTACAGATTATAACATAAAACATTTATTATAAATCAGGGATGGACTAATATAATGAGATTATTTTTCAATTTGGCTAACTTTTTTAAGCATAATGTAACAAAGAAATAATAATATATATCAGTGTAAAAAAATATCCTTATACATATAAAGAAGTGAAAGATCACATAACCTCTAAATAGCTAACTGCAAGCAATTAATCCCCCATATAGAAAATCAATACTATTCTGCAGCATAAGTTAATAGCTTAATTATTGTTTATACATATGTGATTACAGTGTGTTTCAGCTAAAATAAATAAATAAATTGCTTACTGTATATATAACTTCTGAATTAACAGTTTGAAGATTACAGTTTAGTCCACATCACTTGATGAACCAGACTTTTCAATAAAGCTGATTCTGTAAAGCTCATTATTATTTTACAAACTGGAAGAATTATATATTGCATAGATTTATTGTATTGATTTTATTTCAAAAGTAATATTAGCTACTGGATGAGACATTGTGATAAACTTAAAATTTGCAATTTAAATATCAAATCCATATTGCATTATGATGATAATCGTTAGCCAGTATACAAATGTATGATTGTATTAATTCTTAAAATCTTTAATATATATATATATATATATATATATATATATATATATATATATATATATATATATTGTAACAGTACGAGAATAATGCATATCATGGTTATATATATGTAATCATATGATTGGATAACAATTGTAATGGAAAATATATTAAATCAATATGAATAAAGAAAGATGAATTTATACATTGGTAATCAATGTAGCATGTCATATATGCCATAGTAAAAGATAATATGGCCTAAATTTTTGAGCAGCATTTATAATGGATAGATTATATTAGAAATAAAGAAAAGATTTGGAAAAGATATACCTTTGAGGCACCCATAAATTAATCAGATTTCATAGAAACTTGTCAATTATAATAAAATGCATGTACCATGCAAGAAGAAATAATATGAAGATAATAAATGTAATACCTATTTAATAACATGTTATACATATATTAAGATAAAACAAATTACCTCAAAATAAAGATTTTAAAACTTTAATATTACCACGGCTAACTATCTCACAAACTTAATAATATTGAGCATTGACTGGAATAAATTGCTAATTAGTTCTCAGGGTTAATTTAAATTATGATTAATTATGTACTAAATATAATTCGGAACAAAAGGAATTTTATTGAATCCAAAATATATTTATTCAATTGACATTACCAATTGTTTAATACTTTTATATCTGCTAGCTTGTAGAACTGATGTACTAAAAATAGAGAAAAAGAAAATTTATAAATCTCAAATAAAACTCCAGATCATTCTTTTATATAAAATAACTGATATAGCTTTATTTTAACATTGCAACTTTAGATTTATAATAGCATACATATACATATATACATATTTGGGAAACATAAGAATAGTTTTACTTTGCAAATACTTAATTTTTATATGTAAATTAAGTATAGAGTTTAACAATAACACTTATAATTTGCAATTTATATTAACATAAGAACTGTATAAGCTGTTATGAAGTTAAAGAAATATATAAATAAATAAACAAGTTGGAGATATCCTGTTGCATTAATAATCTAAGTTATAAATGTATTTCTTTAATACATTTCCTTTAAATACTACTATAAATAAATACCAATTATAAATAGCAAATCACTAAATGACTGAATTAAGCAAATATTAAATGGATTCAATGAATGAGGCATTTATCAAAAGTTACTTATACACATATAAATTATAAGTTCATAGGCCGTATAATGTAAATCATCTAAATAAACATTTAAAAATAACTATGTGATTTACATCTACCTTGGAAAAGTTTTAGATGATTACAGCATATACATAACATGTGTGGATTATACTAACTGGTCATATGCTTATCAATTCAAACATTTACAATTACAAAATATTGTTGGTTACTTTATGAATGATTACAAATCATGATAGCACAAAACACAGACATTCTTATACTTTAAAGCACTAACATAATTAAGTGCATCCTAAAGGAATCACATCCTTTAAACAAACTTATCTTGACATAGCATACTAAAATACAAGCATCTTCACCTATTGTGGTGGAAAATTTAAATTAAATCTCATGAGTGATAAACACAAAAAGAGGACTCTATAATGTAACTAGCATAAATATATCAAAAGCATGGTGGCTTCCAAAACAACACCTACAATTGAGGCAAAAGAAGATGCCTGGATCTTTATGTCTCAGTGTACCAGGAATATATATATGGAGAGGCTCACCAAAAACAACAACACCAGGTAACTAGAAATATGTGATTACCATCACTGGAAATATAAGCACTATCACTCATTATAACTAATAGGAATGGGGAATTTATCCACTCTATCCAGTAACAATACTAACTGTACTAAATAAGGCTTGATATACCAAGGTTATTCTACAATGAACAATACCAAGATAAAAACTTCACAATAATGGACTAAAGTTATAACTATAATTTTAACCTCAATAAGTAATAAGTAAAGTCTGCATCAACAAATAAGTTTAGAATCAACTGACTTACATATAATTAAAGATAATGACTAGCATATGAAATATTGGCACAAATATATATAATGCATACAAGTATGAAATATTAAATGTTTTAATATTATAAGATTTAATGAATATGAATAAATGTAATCAGGTTGTTAGAATATTAATTGAAGAACTACGATAATCATTAAACAATGATATCACCTGTAAATACAGTTCTACAAATCTGTACACTTATACAATTCCTATGTATTGAAATATAATTTATTGCTTTCTCATTTAAATTGACAAATAAATTTATCATTTATTAGACTTGAATGCAAAAAAAAAAAAAACAATAAATATTATATATATTTATAATAACACATATTCCCATAGTTTAACTTATAAATGTCTTTAAAATAAATAAACAAACATATATACTAAAAACGACTTTCATCATTCTTAAAATTTTACTATTGAAAATTAATTTGTAGGTTAGTTTGAACATTTTAATTATATATTCCTTTACAAAGATATATTACATGTTGCATAAAAATCCAAAAAAAAATAAAAATAAACAGTATAAAGAAAAATAAGATATAGTTGTTTTTTTTTTACCTTATAATTGCATTAGTGTTTAATCATTGAAAAATCAGCTAGTTATCTCCAGCAATTTTTTATTCATCCTACAAGGGCTTGACACAAATATGTACATATTGTAAGCAGATTAAGAGGTTTGCTTCTTGTTGTTAAAAACCATTAATGTTAATTATTTCCTGGATGCTCCATTATATATGTGATGAACTTGAATATTATTTTGGATCATTAAGTAATTTGAAAGTTATAATAGAATTGATTGATCAATTATGATAGCTATTTTTTTAAAACTTTTTGAAGAATGCAGGTTTACTTTTGAAGTTTTATGTTTTACTGAAGTTTCCAATGCTGATTAATGAACAAGTAGGAAGGGCAAATGCCCAAATGATAAAGTTGTACTTAGAACATTGTTTTTTTAGTAGAAATTCTTAATCCAATAATTTTTTTAAAGAAATTGGTAAGAGAAATTTGAAAAAAAATGACGAATGAAAAATAATGTCTTCTTTTTTAATTTTTCATCACCTGCTAGTCTGATTCCTGCCTTCCTTCAATCACATGCTGATTTAAAAATAATCTTTAACACTTTTGTTTAGCAATTTAAAAATTATTATTTTTTAAATAAAAATAATAATAATAATAATTTCAATAAAAAAAATACATATATATTATATTGAAAGATTTACGTTATAATTCACAAATCAAATAAATATTTAAACAATCAGAATAATAATACTATATCTTTATATATATATATATATATATATATATATATATATATTTTTTTTTTTTTTTTTTTTTTTTTAATAAATAAATAAATAAAGGTACAATATATTTATATTTAGCAATTGGACTTTCTATCCTGTACAATATATAATTGAAATAATAAATTTAATGGTTTACAAACTATTACAAACAATCCTTAAATCTGCAGAAGTACTTTTGGTTAATTTCTTAAACCTGCCTCAACTGCCATTAAATTAAAAAAAAAAAAGCGGAAGCAAATGTCATCAATTCAAATCCCACAAATCTTGTATTTTAATGTTAGCAGCTTGTCTATTTCAATTATAATTACAATTTTGCTTTTAATTAACGGACATTTTATTTATTTTACATATTAGTTTAGTATATAAATATATATATATATATATATATATATATATATATAACATTTATATTAAACTACTCATACTTTAAACATATAAATAAATATTTGTAAATTAAATTGTAGTTATTTCTGATAACTCCAATCTCTTGATATCAAAAAAATGTCAATAAATTGAAAATCCAAAACAACCATGGGAATGAAACTAAGTTATGGGTAATTTTTTCAAATCTGGTTTATATTATTTCCAGCTTGCATTTGATTCGAATATGAAAGCTATAGTTAAATTTCTCAACAATTCAATATGTTTAGATTTTATTTAGAAGATTTAAAGTGAGAATAATTATTGTGTAACATTCTGTAGACTGTATGCCCAATTTCTGAAAATTTATGTAATTTATTAAAATAACTGTAGGCTAAGTATAATATTCCTGGCATTTCTCAAAGTCTGATAAAATTATGTCCAATATTTTTAAGTATTTATTCAAGATTTAATGCATTGCAATCAGGGAAGGCCATCAAAAATCTGAGAGTAATATTAATGAAATTGAAAATAAAAACAGAATATTTCCAAAAATACACAAAAGATCGTAAATGTTCAGTGGATAGTAAATAAAAATTAATGATCCAATGGTAATTGCTTAAGAGTTTGTTAAAAGTTCAAACATGTTAAATGATAAAGTTGAGACATGAACCAACAGACTTTGAATTCCAGAATTAAATGCTTCCTTTTTAAAGTTTCATTTCTTTTTTCTAATATTTATAAATATGACCATGATAAGACTATTATAAATTTAGACTATAAAGACAATATCTTTTTATAAAACATGTTTTTGTATTCAAAGCCTTCAATAATAAAAATTTTAAAGATTTGCAGGATTTAGGACTTTTTTTTTAATTTTAAAATGGTAAGAGGGGAGTATAAATTTAGACCTCCATTTTATAAATATTTTAAATATCATTATATGCATGTATTGAATATTATGTGTGAATTATGGAAACTTAATTATTGCTAATACTATTTTACATTTAAAATGAATAAACAAATGACTTATGATATTTAATTCTAATATTTTATTTATTATAATAATTATCATTCACTTAAAGTATGTATGACCATTCAGATACCAGTAAAAAAATGTATGAAAAGAATACACAAACTAATCCATGAATTACAAAAATATTTAGAACATCATATTGTCTTTTAACTTATATAGAAACTTCTATTTCAAAATGATTTAAATATATTTTGTAATTGTAATTTCCAATTATATTGTGTTCTTAGCCAGATTCCTCTTATGAAAGCAATTACTGTTGTCCCTCTGTTATGAAAATTATAATAAAAGTCCACAAAACTACTTAATTGGTAAATCTAATACAAATTATTATTTTCCTATATTTAATTCTTAGATTTTATGCCCTTAAAATAGTAGTTTCAATATGATTATTACCAGCAAGGTGAAACATGCTAATTGTTCTTCTAATTTTGTCATCATATTTTAGAATCTAATAAAATCTTTTCATGATTTTTTTCCCAATGATTTTATAATATAAAAAACAGCAACATCTCTCTTCAATATAACAAATAGGCAAAATAACAATAGTTTTTTTTTATTATAATAAAATATATTTTAACTTATTACATGTAGCAATAACACATTGCAGCTTGTATTATATATTTGCATCCAAGTGCAATTTTCCACACAAAAGTTGCCATGATATTAAAACTGATTCATATTTTAAATATGATAAATATCCAAAAACTGAGTTCTGCTAAATAAAAATAGTTTTATATCATTATCTGTCAATATTTTTTATACAAATAATTTAAACTTAAAATGAGAGATATATAAAACAAATCCATATATTAAGATATACATATCATAGATACCAATTGTAATTGTGATGTAACAAAACCATGTTAAAGCCATTGTGAGATAATTCAAAAAAAATTTCTACTATTGCTTATAAATAGTAATAGATGTGTATTTTGGTTCACTCTATTCAATGGGTGACTCTAGATAATAACTTTATTTTATCATTTTTTACGAAAAGCATTTTAATTAAAAAACAATATAAATTATGACAAATATGTTTTTTTATATATATAATGAAAAATTAATTACTAAAAAGATAATGTTTTCCTTGCTTCCATGAATACAGATAGTGAGGGGTATGCAGATAGTAATATATTTTTTTAAAATATTTTATAGTGAATTCCTGGCATAATATCTTATGAGAAGAGAGTCTTTATTTATATTATAACTACTATCTCAGATTTACTCTAAAGAAATGCAGATTGTTTTCATTGGTAATATATGGCTAAAGATAGAATATAATGGAAAAATACTAAAGTCATTTAAATAGTCAAAATTACTACAGAAATTAAAAGATAGTTAAGCAAGATGTGAACAAAATGATCTTATGTAATATATGAATGAATTTCTTTATATAGTCTTCATAAAACTCATACATAATTTTAAATTTTTCTTTTTCCATCTTTTTTTTTCTTCAGGCATTAGAATATTGATAATGATTATAATGATGATGATTACATTTATTATTATGGTTAGATGAGATAAAAACTTGATAATATAAATAAAGTACATCTTTGTGGATAGGATACTAATTAGTAATAGTAAAAAGACAAAGTGATTATAGTTATTTTTATGTATCATTTATTCTATTATTTAATATATATATTACATATATAAGTGCAGGTATTAAAAAAACTATACTGTAAAAAAAAATCATATTTTTATTGTTTAATAAAAATGGTATTACAACAAATTATTGCATTTGAATGTTCATTCAGTTTTTGTCCTATTTATTTTATTTTCCATCTAGCTAATGGATTTGGTTTGTGCAGAGACAAGATGAAAATGGCATGGTTGGAGTAATTTTGAAAAATAAAATATTTTCAATAAGTTTAAAGATTATCTGGTAAACTTTGAAATGGTGACCTTAAACATCCAGAATATATAGAGTTTCGTGTATATATACAAATCCAAGTTAAGTAAATCTTAGAAATATCCCATGATCCAAACTGCCTTAGAATTAGTTTTTCATATAATCACTTTATAGCTAACTCAGATAATCATCTTGTTATTGGTTATTAAATGAGAATGTAACTATTTTTATCTAGAATAAAACAAAATTAAAAAATATTAACATCTGGAAAGCATTCAGACGAATATATTTTCACATATTCTTTTTTTTTGAAAATTGCTAAAAGACATTCATTATGGTGATTTTTTAAAAGTTTATTTAATTCTTCTATATACAGAGTGCTTCTAATTCATATTCATTAACATGTACTCACTTTTACCCATCATTCCTTTGCTTGTAGTAACTTAATAAAGCTTCTAATATGATTTTATTTAAGTTCACAGATTACAAAAATGTTAAGCAGTTTAAATACTATTCAAAACTTCAATTACATTTTATATAATAATGATTTTTAGAGTACAAAATTTTAATGAATAATACTTATACTGTTATTAATTTTATTTTGCTTAGCCATTCGAGTATTTTCTTAAGATTATTCATTGTTCATGGCTAATTGCTCTTAGAGAAATAAACGAAGCACTACTGTGAATATAAATTATTTCAATAAAAACTAATTAATATCATATTAATATCATCTATAATCTTTATTACTTTTTACAATGCTTTTTTTATAATCCACTTTTCGCAGTTTCGATTGCTCCAGCAATCATCTTCAGAACTATAACAAACACAATACAAATACATGAATAGGAATATACATGAACATATAATTTTACATTATATATATATATTCTAACTTATAGTCATTATTTATATACCCACATATATCTTTATATAGTTTTCTATATAACTATTAACTTTGAATATATTATACATTTTGCTCTTTTTATATTCTAGACTTTCTATAATGATATACATATATTATTTCATTTATTTTTTATTTTACTCTTATTAATCTTTTAAATATTTCACTCTAACATTATATATTTATATCTTAAATTACAGATTATTTTCCCTAATATTTAATAAAAATATAATTAACTTGGAAAGTAGAATTATATTTTCTATGTAAAGATAGCATTTATTTGCACAAAAAAATATAATATTAATATAATTTTGGGTATATAATTAAAGTAGAAATTTTTCATCATTATGATTAGATGGAAAAGTTTGATGATTAAAGATCACTTTTATCAATAAGATTGTCACCTTGAATATGTTTTATACTGTTTACATTTCCAAGATCATTAAGTGATCAATCCTAATGTTACTTCCATCTACTAAGAATTTCATAAATTTTACCTCTTTAGGACAAGAGTTTCATGGCATAATTGTTAGTGTGTTAAACTGGAAAATTTAGAACTAGGGGTTCAAAGTATTTGATAACTAAGAATTTTTTATGTATAGTCAAGTTTTTCTGATAACCAGCCCACAATAACTCATGGTAATTATTGGATATTCAATATTATTTTAGATTTCACTTCTGTCAACCAAGTGGTTGTTCTTGCACTGATAAAAATCAACAGTTTCTATTAAAATGCATCCTTCACTAATAATGAGATTATGGATTCTGAAATTATTGGGGGGGGGAGTAAGTGAACATTGTCTTTTTTAAAAAAGATTGGGATTCTGGAATTCAGCTATTAAGTTTGGAACATTTTAGGGTAACATAATCATCGTAACTGAACATCTTTCCTCTAGAATGAGATTTTTAATTTTCCAATAGGGAAGTGAAGTAGAAATTTTCTCCAATGAGAAAATAAAATAAAAATTTACCTCAAGTAAATCTCAACTTTATTTTCATACCTACTCAACTACATAAGAGCATGATTACTTTTTTCAGATATGGAAAAGACTAAATAAATAGATGTTAAACTATTATGATCGAGCAATACTATTTGATCGTTATCTATGGCAATTCGTTGTGGTTTGTCACTCACTTTTAAGACATTTTACTTCAATATATCAATTTTAGGGTTATATATATATATATATATATATGTGTGTGTGTGTATAGATGTCAATAAATCTTTTATATTATTAAAATGGTTAATATAAGCAAATCAGATATGAACTCTTACAACATTTTTTCTCCTCTCAATAATCTTGTCTAATATTACCAACAACGCTTCAATTAATGATTTTTCAATTTTTTAGTTTATACCGGAGTATTTATATGTACGTGATTTTTTCCCCATCAAATGTCAATCTATTAAAAAGCGAGTTATTTTTGTCTTTTGTCTCCAATGCCAAAGAAAGCCTTTTAAGTTCGTCAATTGATTTTTATTTTTTAAAAAATGATAGAAATTAAAAAACAAATACTTTCTTAATTAATGGATTTATTAATAAATAATTTAAATATAAATTAGTAAAACTCATTATCTCATTTGTAAAAATCAAATAAACGATCAAAGTAAATATCACACATACTAAAGCTTTTAGGTTTCATTGATTATTTAACACTTTACAGAGCATAATGTTTATATTTTATTATTTAACTGATGACAACCAAACATTTACAAATTATTTTAAGATTAGGAATTTTAAATAGTTTAATGCAAAAATTTTTTGAATACAAACTTTTTCTCGCCTTTATAAATGACAGAGTTGTGTCACAAACCATGAAACTTTAGAATCTGCCTTTCCATCATTGCACTAAAGCAGCGGTTCTCAAATTGTGTGTCGCGACTCCTTTGAGGATCGAACAACCCCTTCACAGCGGTCGCCCAACCATTGAAAACATATATTTTGGATTCATAACAGTTGAAAAATTAGAGGTTGGGGATCACCACAACATAAGGAACTGTATTAAAGGGTCGCCGCATTAGGATGCTTGAGAGTCAGTGCACTAAAGGATGTTGGGCAGGCATTCATTAATAACGGTTTAAATACCTGTTATTTATAATTTTCTATCGTTTTTTCCCAACTCTTTAATGAGTAATAAGTGATCTGTTGGAAATCAGGTTTGCATTATTCATGCATTAGAATTACTTGAACATTATCAATGCGAGTTTGTTATTGCTTTCCACCTAATTTTTGGACGAGGAATAAGGATTTCGGTGAAATATCGATTTGTTGGTTATAAAAAGTTTTATGGCAGTGGAAAATGTAGTCAGGCATTAAAAAACAATTGTAATTAATAATAGATTGTCCTTTTCCCTCACTCAACATTAATACATAATTAAGTAGTTTTATTGAAAGTACAATGTTTATTGTTGTTCGAATACTTGATTATTAAATATTCCTGTAGTTAAGAAATATCATAATTTTGATTTTTGTTCTCATTTGTTTTTATTGGCTGAAGTAAATACTTTTTTAACTGATCAAAATCAATTTTGCTACTATATTGATACACAAAGTGATTTAAGTAAAAACAAATAAATACATATCAAGCTGTATGTATCTATCCAAGAAATATTATGAATTGGCCTATTTAAAAAAAACATAATTAGATCAAAATTCATTTTAGACCCAATAACCTAATTTTTTATCAGTATCTACAACTATGTGTGATTTAAATATAGTATTAATAAACTATTTCTGATTTACATTAATATTGGAGTACATTAGTAATAATTTATAAGAATGTGAACATAGAAGAAAAGTAAATGATGTGAAAAAAGAAAACACTCAATGTTAGAGAAATAAATATGTTTGATCTTTAATAAAAAATTAAAATCTATATCTAATATAAAAAACTGTAATAATTTTTAACCTCATAAAAATCGTTAATAACCAAATGCACATGTATTGAAAGATTATTCTGCAAATAAACTCCAAATAAAAATGCAGGAGTATAAATAAATTGATAGTTTGATTTAATTTAATGGATGTGGTTAAGACAAAATTAGAAGCTATTAATATATTTTATAAACTCTGCAAATCGGTTTTATATGTTTGAGGTTTAGTAGTTATATCAAAGATTTCAGCATGTGTAAAATTATGAAAAAGAGTAGAACAAAAATAAAATGTTTTTTTTTTTTAAAAAAAAGATTACTTTAAATTATTAAATAGAAATGACTGATTGACTGTCACTACTTTGACTATATATGATATAGTATTTTCAGCAATAATTCAGGACTACTTTACTCTTTCATTTGTAGTAGAGAAATTTTCAGCATAGCTATCTAAGGATAGGCAGCTAATCTCACAATTAATTCAACATTAGAGGAAGCTAATTTACATTCCAGATTTACTTTAGATGACAATCTAGATGCAAAATATTTTTTTTTAAATCAAGAGTAAAATCAATGTGTTGTTAACAAGAGATAGTAAGAATTAAACAAAAAATAATCACAAGTACATATGACATTTCAATTAACTTGGAAAATATACTGTCACAAATGTAGAAAAAATTCCAAAACAAAACAGCTTACAACAGATATTGCTTTACAAGTAACAAACAAGAAACAACGATGATAACAGCAATACCTTCATTTGATATAACTTTTGAGGAGGAATTAATGATTTTTTGTAGTCTAAGTAGTAATAAATAGCTTCTCTGAAAACTAAAATTATGAACAACTTTCATTTTTATAAAGTTGGAATTCTGTGTGCTTAGCTGAACCATGTTTTACACACATAAAATTTATTTGTAAAATACAATAGTATATCTATCTCTGGTAAAAAAAATGCATTGCTATTTCTATTTATTTGTTAGTTAGATATAAAAGATGCAATGAATGTTATATGTTAACTAAGATATTCATTTTTATCATTAAAGGCAAGTGTTTGATCTGTTTATGAGATAACTGATGCATAAAAAAATGAGTTAATAATATTCAGTAAGTAAAATCTTAGTTTAAGATTGTTTTCAAAACAACATCCACATTTTTACTCAGATTGAAAAACAATTTCATATTCCTGAAGCCAATCACATGATCTCACTTTAATATACAAACAACAGTCAAAATATACTTTGTCCAGTTTGTCAAGAGCCCTTGGTCTTTATAGGTAATGAAGAAAGTTTATAATATATTACTGATATTAATAATTTTATTGTTATTTTGGTAAGCCTTCAGTCTAATTGCATAATGTAGTTAATATGTGTAAGTAGCTTTTATTATGTATTCCTTATTCATTTTATAACATCTGATTTTACTGTTTGTAGCAAACAACTTAACAGTGAAATATATTAAAAATTCAATGAAATATTATTTATATATATATAGTTAGACTCTCATTACTCAAGTAAATATATTTTAAACACTTTTATATTATTCAACATGGTTCTTCAAAAAATATACAAAGACAACAATTTTTATAGTACATATAACAAGGAAAAAATTAAATTATTAAAAATTGACTTAATGTATATTTATCTGTATATTAACAAAAACCATTTAAATATGCATAAAATATTAAACTAAAAAAATTACGTAGTATTTAGCATAAATAAGAACAGGAAAATTATGGTAATAATTTCTAATGTAGATCTAACATTAGAATATATATGAGATGAAAGTTGTACAAAGTATAACTAACTATTGTTATATATATATATATATATTGAAGCAGTCGGATTTGAGTTTGATCCTAGCTTCATGACATCTAGCCATAACCCCACTTCAAACCCTAGTACTAACCTTAAATTTCTGATGCAATGGGGCTTTACATGGTCAATCCCATGCCAGTTTTCTTAAAGAAAAACTATTATATAAATGTGTATTAAAATTAACTAATTTAAGGCTTACATTAATCATTTGCTATTAATAAATTCATTATAAAATTATTTATTAATTTATATATATTATAACTGCATGGATTGTGTGTATATATTTATAAATATTTAAATATATATATTTGTTCAAAAGTTTCATTGCATCGGGAATGTTTTATTTTTACTTTTAAATAATTTGTTAAAATTTCAGTGATTAAAAGCTACATTCTTTCAATAAGCTTTCAGATTGTCCCTTTCCAAAGACAATGGGGAAAGTTTTATTAATTAGAAAAGATAATAATAAAATGTAAGGATGGTTCCCAATTAAAATCGCTTTTTAAATTTATATATTCATTTTCTAATTAGAAAATGAATTCAAGTTAATGAATTTGAAAGCCTTATTGAAGGAATGTATCTAAAATCAATTAGTAGAAACTTGTAACATTGAAAATGAAAGAAGTGCTAGCCCTAATGCATCAGACACAGTATAAATAGCTCTGAAAAGTTTGGAAAAGGAAGAAGCCATCTTTGTTGTAGAAAAGTGCCATGAAACTCTGTGCATTTTAAAATCATGAATTTAAATAGTGTTTCTATCATGGTGAGGGGCTAAACATCAGGAATCTGGCTACTGTACCTAGAGTTCCCTGAAAATCTTCAATGAAGTTGCTAAACCTTTTTCTGGATCAATCACGCTGACAAAATCATGAAACATCAATCAAAATGCTGTTCAAGTAATTTACCAAATGCATGCCTATGTTTTATCAACTCGGACATGTTGACTAAGGAACCAGCCCCGGAAAAAATGGTAATATAATTCCATAATGAACCATAACTTTCTGGCCAGTTTCTGAACTTTACTTTACACTCCCTCTAAAAGCTCTTTTCATTATTAATGTAATAATCTGTACAAAACTTTCTTTTATTTATGGTATTTTAAATTACATAGTAATTCTCTCAATCTCTAGTCCTTAAATTTAACTTTCCTTTCTTATGATGGCAGTTCATTTACTGTATATATATATAGTTATTGAGTAATTTATTAATGTCATTTATTTTTAATTATATGCCAATAATCCTTCGATTCGATGAGTTCCTTTGTTCCATTTGCCTTATGCAAATAATATAATATTAATTCTGGTAGTAATTCTCACCCATTAGAACAAGATTTATATCATTCTATCAATCATCGAGTTGAAAGAAATTATTAAATGTTTGCTATTTTTATAATTAGCTAATAATAAATTATTAGCTCCATTTCTAACCTATGTCCCCAGCTCCTTTATCTAATTTATAAATGTTTATATATCCATATTTATGATCTAAAACATTTTTTGCAAAAGGGTTGATAAAAGAATCAAATAAATATATTCTAATTCAAACTTCTGTTACTTTCTATTAAGATTCAAGGAGGGCACGATGTTTGGAGCATAATTAATATAATTTTATAAATGCTGTAAAATAATTTTAGTTAAAAGCTCGTTTGACTTTAATTAATTTGGTCAAGTCATCATGTAGAGCATTCTATAATCAGTGACTATCAAGTCATCATCTTCAAATGTGGCTGATGTAGGGCAATCTTTCACTCCATAGGCTTGTCGGTGGTGATATTACTGTTATTTTAAATTATAGAGGAAGAAAGCATTTTCTCCCCCACTTATATTATATTTGGAACACCAAAGGGTTCGTAGCTATGACTCAGCCTGGCTTTCCCCATGTTCCACATCTCTTTAAAGGGCAGTAAGACTTGTCAAATACAAGCCACCATACTACTTAAAACACCGACAAATGATTATCTCTTGTTTATTTTATATCCCATAATTCGTCAGCACCATTACATCTCTGTTCCAGTAAATCCCACTCTTATGCTTGTAATTTGTGATAAAGCAATTCCAATTAAAGTCGAACAAATTCTTAGTCATCTCTACTTAAATAAGTTTCTAGTAAATGTTAAAGTTATGCCCTAAATATGTATATTGCTCTTCATGAATGGATTTGCGAATGTGAAAATAAATCTCACATTCTTTCGTATAAAACTAGAATAATATTTTCTGTCACACTGAATACCTTTATCTGCCATGATTTTCTTGTTGGGGGCATAGACATATAGACTTTCAAATATTGCATAATATTCATTGACATATAATAGGAACTGCCATCCTTATAATAATTATAAACTCTGTTTAAGGACTAGAAGTAATCAATATAGTCATCATTTAAAAATTGAACAAAATTATTACTAGTGTTATTAAATATTTTATTAACACACTTGGTTTCTTTTTATTAAATAATTATTTTAATGTTAATGCTCGCTGTCTGTGTTGGCAATCCGAACATATACATATGATTCGACTTAAAATTATCTTTAGTCAGTTCATTATCCGATATTAGTGTCAGTTCAGGGGTCTCTAATCATCACCAACCATTGAGATAGTTTCTTGATGCATAGCACTGTGCTGTCGATTTAGATCATCCACTAATCTGAGCTGGTGAGTTAGGTTTGAATTCAGTTTGGTTCAGCTGAGTTTGGATCTGACTTGCAGTTAAGGTGGTGGAGATTTTTTGACCGGTACAATATATATATATTGTAAATATCGATGTCTATCTATATTTTAAAAATTATCATTTGTTATATAAAAAAAAAAACCTCTTTGAGTTGATGTTTATATATGAAGTATTATTATTGTTTATGGTTATTAGGTATAGTTATTGTTTGAAGTTATTATTTTATTTATATGTTGATGGTACATCGTTATGAATATTTAATTATTATAAATAAATGAAGACATATAAATTGTTGATTATATAAAAAAATTATTTTATTTGCAGTGATTATTAAAAAAAAGCAATATTATTATTTATGTATATTTTTAAAGCTGTCAAATAAATTTTCAATTTAATATTTTTTATATATACGCTTGATATTTTTTTTTTAATGTTAATTGTTTAAAATAAAACATGTGTAACAATGGTTTTCAAAACAGCATTTGCTAGCATGTGGAACAACAGCAACAACAAAAAGAGGAAGCCATTATTATTAAGATAGTAATAAAACCAACTAAAGGATAAAATTTTGTTGTACTTTGTGTCTTTGAAATTACCATTCTTCAGAATATTGGAATAAGATAGATTTCTATGGTAAATACATAAATCATGACAGGCTAATAGAGATATATCGCAGCCAAGAGGCTGCACCATTTTCTTTCATTTATTCCAAAGCAGTTTAAAAAGAAAAAACTAAGAAAATTTCAATACATATATTTCATCGCGTCTGAAGCCAAAATTTGACATAGCTATCTGGAATCTATAATGATCAATCTAATAATAATCTGGAGGTAACTAGAATTAATATATTGGATTTAACATTTCAATTTATTTATTTATTTTTCAAGGAAAGAAATTTTAGAAGGATAAAAATATACATATATCCAAGAATTGACAATTTTCTCTAACGTGATAGTTTCCTCACCTTAACTAGAATGCATTCTAATATTAAACGGATAAAGAAATAAAACAAAGAAATAAGTTGATTTTTGAAGGAAAACTGGACATGTGAACTTTGAGAGGTAGTAAAAAAAACTTTATTAATATATATGTTTATATATATACTTTTGAGATCGATATTCATTTTTTTTTACTTTTATTTTTCATTATAAAAATATAACGTTTTATAAATATTCAATTCAAGCGTCTTGTTTTCTAACAGCAATAAACGTTTAACAGGTGTCAAAATTAACACTTAAGTAATTTAAAATCTTAAAGTATGGCTTATAAGTTTGGGTTGCATATGAGTTGTTATGTATATTTTAATAAGTAAATTTATATTCGCAAATGTTTATTATAAAAATTGTTTTATTATTAATTTATTTCTTTTTTTTTTTTAACTTTATATAATGATTCTTATGCATACCAAAACAATAATTTATATATATTTGCTGTATATAATATTTTTTTATTTATTATTTTAAATATCTGAAAAATATAAATATGGATTTGTATTTATATTAATACCTACTTGTTAAGCACAGATATGTCTTTATTTATTTAATATATATACTTATTGCAAGTATATATGTATATTTATTATTTGGGTTTGTATTTAAAACATTGATATTACCTAAAATTAAACCATAATATAAAAATAAAGGATGTACTATTTGTTTTATAAGTAATGCCTTTGTAATTTATTTGAAAGTGTATTAATATTTTATTATTATTTTTCTTTTAGTGCCAAAGTCATTATGAAATTAATTGAATTCACAATTTAATAGAGGATAACTACGTATTTCACTTATTATTTAGTCTTTAAGTTACTTACACATATTATTATTCATTGATATGTTTAGATATACATAAATTTACATAATAGATGTGTATATTGGATTTAATAGAATTACCTTTGTTTCTGATATATATATTTGATTAGTTAGTTATATCAATCTTGAAAATAAATTATAAGGATAGATCTCATTGCTCTATATGATTTTAAATTTATTTCATGTATAGCTAGTTGGAAGGGCATATAAACAATTTATTTAAATATAACTGGGATAATTTTGTCTTTCTTCATTTAAATTATACAATTTATTATATTAGGCTTTCTCAACAATTGGATTCATTTAGATTATATATATTCCATTACGTTTATCATCCAATGTTTGAAGCATTATTTTCTTTTCATATATTGATGTTCCATTACATTTGAGATATAATATGTCTATATGATATATTGTCCATTACATTTGGCACCATAAACTGTTGGTCCCAGTTAACTGATGATTGTATAATGGAGTAAAAGTATGTTCCATTACATTTGGACGCCATAACATAGTCAGCATAATATGTTTGTTTAATTATTCATTACATTTGGTGTATCAAAGTTAGGGGCTTGGTTAACTAATAATTATTGTTACAAAAGTTCATATGTTTATTTTCATTTGAGATCATATATAAAGATACATTCCATTATATTTGGCTTTCCCAATGTTTGGGGCCTTCTTTCTTCAATTTAAATGGAATGCAGCAAGTACATTCCATTACAATATATATATATATATATATATATATTATATGCAGCAAGTACATTCCATTACAATATATATATATATATATTCATAACTGTATATGTTATCCATTGGAAACAAAAATGGAGATTTCATGCTAAAAACATTTTTAAAACTAATTTAAATAGGAAAAAAGTATGGTATTATCTTCAATTATTGCAATATTAACATTCACTAAAACATTAAACCATGTTATCAAACAGTATTCAAAAACTACTTTTTATGAAAAAGTTTAATTTATCAGATGTATAATATTTTAAATGAGATTTGTGTGTGATATCCAAAGGCATAATATTTGTATGTATAGTTAGAAGTTTCTTTTCAAAATAAATATTGACCATAAGAATATAATGACAGTTCAAGATGATTGTAGGAAGCATTTATCAATTAATATATATGTTCAAAATATAATTTCCCTTTTATTAAAATATTGAATGTTAAAAAGTCATATCAGTTAATCCTCAAAATGTTGCAGAAATTATTAATTGATCATAAAACAATATACAAAAAAAAACTGACTTGGATTAAGAATTTTATTAAGAATTTTAAGCTATACGTACAATGCAAAATTTCTTGTATTCTAGTAAATGTAAACATATAAAGATGTTAATCATTTTTTTACTTAAGCATTTTTTTTCTAAAACAATATTTATTACTTATTTAAATAAAGTATAGAAATACTTTTTAAGCATTTTCTCTTTTATCAATTACTTCTGAATATACAAAAATGGAACAACTTTTATTATAGTGTTATTCAATTTCACCCACATAGTAATGCAATTTTTTTTTGATAATCTTACAAATATAAGTAATATGTTTACAATTTTATCTATTTATTTTTGATTTCATTAACATTTTAATCAATATGTTTTAATATATTGCATTTGAATTGTGATAAATCATTATGTTTAATTTTAAGCATCTTTTTTTTTTTACTTTTTATTTGTGATAATCGGCAGTATGTGTTTAATTGATTTTGATCATTTTCATAAATTTCCATGCCCAAAAACTATTAATAACTAACAATTTAAAAATTGCAATGTTCAGTCCATATATAAATACTTGGAGAAAACTGAATACTAATAGCAGTAATGTTCAATGTGGAACTATGTCAAAATTTTATTGATATACGTCAATAGGAGTATGGTCAGTGTTTTTTCATGTTTTGTTTTCATGCATTAGATCCCCTAATGTTATATAGAACTACATACACACACACATATATATATATATGATATTCATAGTTTTATATAAAATAAAAATAACAATATTAATATTATCTAACACAATAAATAATCCTTCATGAACTATTATATATTTATTGAATTATTGATAATATCAATAAGTACTGCTGAAATCAATGCGCACGTAAATTAAGTTTATATAATTCATATAAATTCTGAGCAAGAATTGTTAAATCATTAAAAAATGACTAGATTTTGAACGTGGAGTGTATTTATATATGTGTATATCTGTGTAAACATTCAATTATTTTAACTGAGAAATAAACTGTCTAATTAGCTTTAAAATTTAAAGTTATATTATGTTTCAGAAGTAAATGATATCCTATTTTTACGATCAATCTACCTTATTTGTTCTTCTAAAAATTTAAAAAAAAAACTATTGATTGAAGCGTTTTTGTTTAAGAAAGAATTTGGAAGTTAACAAACTACTCTAACCAGTTAAAAAAATCCGGAGGAATTCCAATTGAACGTTCAACATTAGAAATATATTAATTTTTAATATGAATACATTTTGTGTTATTGATTTTTTTAAAAAAACTTATCTGTTATTTTAATTAATGTAGATAAATTATGCGCTTTTTTTTTTCTTTCGTTAAACTGAAATAAAAATTCAAACATTAAATCACCTTGCTTGATTAAAAAATCCAGCACCGTTCTCTAGGAATGAAAATTGCCATTCTCAAAATGATGCCACTCTGAAACTGTATGCTGTGCTGGGTGTTTTAACCGTGTGGGGTGATTCAATATTTGGATTTTTATTTCAGTTTATCATTAGCATTGGAATTATTTTCATATATAATTGTGTTAAGTGATTTAAAGATTAAAATTAGTAATGTTTACTTTGTGTTTTTATAATAGTATTAAACATGTTTGTTTAGTAGCAACTTTAAGATCGTTGCTGATTTAAATTTCAATCTCTTTGTATGAATAAATCCGTCTTTCAATATTTAAGATTCAGAGTGATATCATTTTGAGACTGGTTATTTTGAAATACAGACTTTAATATGTTTGAGAGACGGCGATGCTGGAATTTTAAACATGTGGGGTGATTTAATACCTGTATACAAACACATAGGGAATAACAGTAATCAAATTTTGTTCAGTAGTTTATTATAATTTTGTCACTGCATTTCTGTTTTCTATATTTTTTGTTCATTTTCATATGCTATGACATGTAATTTAACAACAAAAAATAGGCACAGTTTTTTTTTTTTTTTTTTTTATAGGAATGCTTCAAAGTATTCCCTTACTGACACATCAAGAGATAATCTCATAATTATGTTCATTTATTGATCATTTTAAACAATCAATAAATTTATAGCTGGTAATATAAATAAGAGAAGTTAAATTGATACATCTGAAAACCTTCCATGAAAATTATAACAGTGAAAATGTAATGCACTGAAGAACATCAAAAGTAAAGCAACAATCAAAAAAAAATGTACATATTATACATATATACATATATATATGTTAATATGTACTAATGGGAAAGATCTCATGATGCAACAAATATATATTCATCTATCATTTCAGTTATTTGTGTTTGAAACTTGATCGATATAAAGTTGAATTTTTTTAAAAATATATTTTTGCAAGTAACTGATTCATAACTAAGCCTGCTAATCTTCCAATATAGTATAAAGCTATTTTTCTTCTCTAAAGAGTAAAATATAGATGCAAAAGTACTCAAATGTGTATAACTTGAAAAATATCATACTTGTTAAGTATTGTTTTCTCTTTCATAGTTCCTCTCTTGGGGTTTACTGGAAAGGTTTTTGCCTATAGTAGATTATTTCAAAACCAATTTGCTCTTTATCAATGAAGTATCAGTAGTATGAGATAGTGTGGATAGTGAAGAGGCTTGAAAGTCTGAGTTCAAATTCCCTATATTTACAAAGAAGTTATGTAGAGTGGTCCATATAAATAGACCCAATAATTTAAATTGTACATACATTAAAATAATACATTTACATAAATAATTTACACTCCATGTGGTTTAGGGCCATGATAGATTGAGAAGCTCTATTGCTCAAGAAGCGGAGAACATAGTCCATCAAAGGCATTTTTGGTGCTCAAAATTCTTACAAACTCTTAAACAATAAACAATTTGAATATTATTCGCACGTCTGTAATATTTTTGTAATGGAGAAGCATATTTATATTTATTTTAAAAAAAAAACATAAAATGTATTCAGCAAAAATTATATCAATGATACTGATCATGTGATAAGATCAATATAGCGATTAATGAATGTTGCTATCCACTAGTTTGATAGTCAGAACAGTATTCTCTATTTATACATTACAAGGTATATATTATATGGAAAACATCCCTAAAAAAGCTATTTTGTAATTATTGTAATATGTTATAATGTTTTATAGATGATATCATTATATATTCTGTAATTATAAACAAATCATAGTTTGTCATTATTACTCAGGAAGTAAATGAAACTCAAAAAATAAAAGATAATTGACTTACTGTGAGTGTTTTAGAAAACAATTATATTTCTTGGCATTGATCTATTTCTTGCTTTTAAAAATAAAAGAGCTTAACTTCATTCATATGATTATGTAACTTCTCAGAATGCATGCTCCAGTAGCAACTCTTCAAAGTTTTAAAATCACTGTAGAGGTGTGATTGGCTTCAGAAGAACAAAACAAATTTTTATTTAGCAGCATAAATGGCATATCACATGGTAAGTAACTTAAATAATATATGAGACATTCATTGAGAAAAACTGCACTTCTATCTAATTCATTCTTAAAACTTGTTTTATTGTAATTTCTATTTTAAAGACTCTTAAAAAAGTAATACATTCATCATGCGTTGGTAGCCTAGCGGTTAAGATAGCTGCCTTCCAATCAGCTGCCCGGAAACGCTTTGAGATAGATAGATAGATAGATAGATAGATAGATAGATAGATAGATAGATAGATAGATAGATAGATAGATAGATAGATAGATAGATAGATAGATAGATAGATAGATAGATAGATAGATAGATAGATAGATAGATAGATAGATAGATAGATAGATAGATAGATAGATAGATAGATAGATAGATAGATAGATAGATAGATAGATAGATAGATAGATAGATAGATAGATAGATAGATAGATAGATAGATAGATAGATAGATAGATAGATAGATAGATAGATAGATAGATAGATAGATAGATAGATAGATAGATAGATAGATAGATAGATAGATAGATAGATAGATAGATAGATAGATAGATAGATAGATAGATAGATAGATAGATAGATAGATAGATAGATAGATAGATAGATAGATAGATAGATAGATAGATAGATAGATAGATAGATAGATAGATAGATAGATAGATAGATAGATAGATAGATAGATAGATAGATAGAATAGATAGATAGATAGATAGATAGATAGATAGATAGATAGATAGATAGATAGATAGATAGATAGATAGATAGATAGATAGATAGATAGATAGATAGATAGATAGATAGATAGATAGATAGATAGATAGATAGATAGATAGATAGATAGATAGATAGATAGATAGATAGATAGATAGATAGATAGATAGATAGATAGATAGATAGATAGATAGATAGATAGATAGATAGATAGATAGATAGATAGATAGATAGATAGATAGATAGATAGATAGATAGATAGATAGATAGATAGATAGATAGATAGATAGATAGATAGATAGATAGATAGATAGATAGATAGATAGATAGATAGATAGATAGATAGATAGATAGATAGATAGATAGATAGATAGATAGATAGATAGATAGATAGATAGATAGATAGATAGATAGATAGATAGATAGATAGATAGATAGATAGATAGATAGATAGATAGATAGATAGATAGATAGATAGATAGATAGATAGATAGATAGATAGATAGATAGATAGATAGATAGATAGATAGATAGATAGATAGATAGATAGATAGATAGATAGATAGATAGATAGATAGATAGATAGATAGATAGATAGATAGATAGATAGATAGATAGATAGATAGATAGATAGATAGATAGATAGATAGATAGATAGATAGATAGATAGATAGATAGATAGATAGATAGATAGATAGATAGATAGATAGATAGATAGATAGATAGATAGATAGATAGATAGATAGATAGATAGATAGATTGCTTTGTTTAAGAATTGAATAATTATTGGTGAAGAACAATTTTTAAAATAAGAAAGTGTAGTTCGAGTTATTGTAGATGTTCTGTTCTCAGGAACAATTACATTATAAATAGTTACTTTTTATATAAAAATAATAGACTAAATTTTACATAAAATTCACTACAATTATTTGTTTTATTTATATTTATCAAACAATAATACATTTACGCTATGAAATAACAGTAATATATATATATATATATCAACACATTAATCTATGCAAAAATTGAATTGTAATAAGTTACTCTTAACAAAATCAAAACATTTAAACTTTTACTGAGCATTTAGACCACATATGGGCAACCTCTGGCCCTCGGGCCAGATCCGGCCCTTTATGACTTTTAATCCGGCCCCGCCACTAATCTATTTCAGCCATGTTTGATTCCGACTGGCAAATTTTTGAATAGAGTCTAGCGAGAGTTACGTTTGATTTTTTACTTTTTGTGCAATTAAATAATTATGTTGTTTAATAAATTTATATTTTATATCTTTATTTAAGTCTTTTAATGATTAAAATTTAAAAACTAAAATTATTAATATTTTAAAATAATGAAAATAAATGTGAAAACGATGTTCTTCGCAATAGCAAAAAAGCACGTCTTAATTAGCTGCATGGAACGTAGTGAAAAGATTAGAATAGAGCTGGTATTTTTCTGCCAGCTCATACTCATAGGTATATACGCACATATATATATATTATTAAAATCGCGAATATATTTTATAATAAAACTATACTAAAAATAAATAATAAAACTTCTTTTTTTTTAAAGGGAATTTTAAAAGTTTTGAAATCAATTAAAACGAGATTAAAAAAAAAAAGAAGGGGAAAAACAAAACATAAGATCTTACAGGATTTTTTATATATATATAAAAGTTTGTCTTTTGTTTTATTTCTAATTCTTAGAAATTCTTAAAGATAGAAGGAGAAAGAAAATACAGTATAGAATTTTTCTGCAATTAGCTCTATTGTTGAGACTTTGATAGTGGAGATATTTTTGTGCTATTACGCTCATCAGTTTGGAATGTTTCCTCAGGATTATAAGTAATATTGCAAAAAAAAAAAACTATAAATTATGTGATTGTCTTTTGTTTGAGATTAATTGGAATTTTTCTGAAGTTAGTGACTGGGCAAACAACGGCAAGCATAAGATGAAATACTTCTCCCACAGGACCATCACTGATTGATCAGGGTAGCTATAAACTTTTACTGAGTGAACTTTCCATTTTGCGTAATAGAAATAGATATATACTATTAAGTGTCTTAAATATTTCAACAATAGAGTGTAGGATTTTTGCTGGTAATTTTATTATATTATGTTAAATGAGTTAAAACAAAGGGAGAGGAGTTTAAACTCATATGCTTTAAATATGTTTTTTATATGCATTTTATTATAATTCATGTGTGAATCAGATTAGATTTTTCCTAATAATGTTAACTGCTCGATCTTGAAAGATCAATAAAAAGAATATTAGTTAAATAAATTTGTACTGTATTTTTTTAAAAAATGATAATATTTGTGTTTAATTTAAGCTTGTATTTGCTCTTTATATATATAAAAAAAGATTCGAGTCAGTTGGAAATGCTATAGGAAAGGAGAATATGCTTTTTTTTAAATTAAAAGTGAATATAATAAAATATATTAAATGTCATATTTGAGTGTCCCTGTTTAATCTGGTTTAGTAATTTAATTCAGTGTACATTTGGCTGAAATAAATTCGCGTAAGATTACCTTTTAAAAAATATATTTGGTGATTACCGTATTTGTGTAATCTTTGAAAATTTACTAACCAAGTTAAATAATAATTTACTAAGGCTGTAACCTTAGAAATAAGCGTCTGAAAATACGAAGGTAGGGACCTCTATAGGACTTAAAACACAAGCTTACGCTATGAAGAAAAGAGAGAATCCTTCTTTACTTCAACCTACTTTTATATATAAATAGGTGAAGCTGAAGTGTTTTGATCTAAGAGTGTGAAGCTATTCAATACTTCACTAATTAAGTCCACAATTTTTATAATACATAAATACTCGCGAAATCTTACAATTTACTACGAGTCAATGAAAAGATCTTATAGTAAGAAATCTGTTACGATAATTTAAAGTTGTAATTATAAATTTTATTAAACGCCCATTATTATATTAAGTAATAATTTACTAAGGCTGTAACCTTAGAAATAAGCGTCTGAAAATACGAAGGTAGGGACCTCTATAGGACTTAAAACACAAGCTTACGCTATGAAGAAAAGAGAGAATCCTTCTTTACTTCAACCTACTTTTATAAGTTAAAATGTTGTGGCACAGAATGAAATATTAAAAATTTATAACATTAAAAAAATGATACATTTACAACTAATTATCATCAAAGAAACAAAAGAAATTATAAAAATTAATAAATTATTTACTGTTATTAAAAAAATATTCTCTATTGTTTTTGCAAAAGGAATTTTTGTAAAGCCAGCAATGGCGATTTCTGCTTTTTCATATATTTCCTATGAGCAATCTTTATTAAAAGAAAATATTTTCAGACAATTCCCTATTAGTAATGTACTTTTTGGTTTAATAATAAATGTTTTATAAAAATATTATGTTATAATCATTAGCAATTACTGAAAATCACTTTTTTTGTCTTATTTAGCTTCTCTAAGAATTAATATTTTGAATAGTTAAGCTGACATCATATCACACTGCAAAACATATTTGTTTTCTCTCATCAAGATCTCTCCCATTTTGACTAGCAGTGTTTGAACATGTTACAATGTGTCATTTTGATACTTGCATTGGGGTTGTGCCTTGTTCAGTGCTTGTATTTATATTGTGTTCTATCTGGAGTGTAAAAATCAGTTTTTTTTATTTTAATATTTACATTGGATTTGTGCCTTGTTAAGTGCATGCATTTATATTGTTTTCTGTTCAGTATCTGCAAGGTTCACTGACTTCCAAAATAAAGACTCCATATTCACTATATTTTTTCATCTGATGGATGCTGATATAAATAATATGCCAGAAAATTTGCAGATGGAACTTATTGAGGTTCAAGCAGATTTAGTGTTAAAATTACAATTTAACAACACTGCTTTGATGGATTTTTATAAACATTTGGTGGAAGAAAAATATAGAAATGTAGTGCCTTTTCAAAAAGAATTTTGTCTTTTTAGAAGCACATATATGTGTGAACAGTTTTTTTTCTAGAATGGAATTTAATAAATCAAAAATTCCGACAAGAATAACTGACAAAAACCTTGAAAATTCTATGTGATTGTTCTTAAGCAGTATTCCCATCAACATTGATAGTTTCATTGTTGAAGTACAAGGCTAATCCTCACGTTAAATTGTTACATCATTATTATGAAATTTATGTAGCTCTTTATCATTCACTATTATATTGTACTATTTAATTATTTGGTCCAGCCCTTGACTCGAAGACAGAAAGATAATTTGGCCCCTGAACTAGGAAAGGTTGCCCATGCCTGATTTAGACTTTAAAATAATCAGCTCTTCTGAATAAGATTAATAGTTATTCTCTAGTACAATAACATTAGAGAAACATGTTAAAAATATAATTTCTTTTATTTACCATAAATTATACCAAATAGTAATAACAATAGTGATAATTATGATAATAATATATTGTTGTGGCATATAAATACTTACATATCATCAAAAAAAATAATGATTAAATAAATAACAAACCTTAGCTAGTCTTTTTAATTTTATCACTGAAAATTCAAATTTCGCTAGTTTTTTTTTTTTTAATAGTCATATTTAAAATCAGATATTTTTATGTCAGTGCATACATGTATAGTAAAAAAATCCATTTCATTTTTCTGTTTACTCATTGCTGGGTCCTTATAATGACAAGTGACATAAATATTCTATTTCCTTTTGTTATATATATATATATATATATATATATATATATATATAACATTATATATATATATATATATATATATATATATATATATAATGGAAACTCGTTGTTTTTCTTTTGCATTATCTATAAACTTGCAGTTTCAGTACATTTATTTGAAGGACATTCCAGAATACTTCCAATACTGAAACACTTACTGCCTCATTATCGTGTTATATATTTTTTTGAATTGAAACTTATTTTGTCAAGAAAATATTTTAAAAAAACTTAATGGAAGGTTTATTGAGTTTCTGATGAAAGTTATGTTATATGCTCTACAATTCAGAATAAAGCAATCAAAGTATTAATTTTTTTGCCGCGTATATTTTAATATTTGGAAACAACCACATGCAGTTTTTCATAGTAATACAATCTATATTGATCTGATTGTTCTCCGCATAATAGAAGATGAAGAAAATATCAAATGATTTATCGATCACTTTTTCTTTTCTCATTTAAAAATAAAATACAGTGTCTTACTTAAATTTTGAAACTGAAAAAAAAAAAAAATCTATACTAGAAGCACATATTTTTGTACAAGGGAGAGGGATGGAAATTTTTGTTTTATTTGGAATCAAAGAAAAGGCAATACTATAATGACTAAAGAACGATTTAATATTCAATGATTTTTTTTTTTCCAAAACAAAAATAATTTTTGAGATCCTAAAAAAACGTCACCTATTTATTGTAGAGAATAGAATTAAGACTAAAATTTTAAAACTTTAAAGTCATTCGTGTAAAATAAAAAATAGAAACGAAAAGGTAGTATATGGATTCATGTCTTTGTTTGTAAATAAGATAAGTAGCTAGACATCAACCTCTGCAGGTATACACGCCATTTAAACATACATTTTTTTTTACATCAAGAAATACATGTTTTAAATATATTATGTGTACATATTGCAATAAACATATGTATGGTAGACCGTTATATTAGGCTGCCATTTACATAATCTAAAATCCAAGTTGATGTAGGTCAATAAAATTTTTTAGGCAACTGAAAAATTCTCAAGCCTATTAGAACTATATGGATAATTGGTAATCACATATATGGTTGTTTTAGTTACTTTTAACTGAAATAATTGGTCGTACTTATTTATGAGGCTTTGTTTTTATAAAACTTGCATGGATAACTAAATGCTCTTTGTGACATTTGCGCTTACTTTATCATCAAGATAATAATAGTTGAATTATTCACTATTTCGCAGTGTTCTTCAAGTTTACTTCAGTTAAATAAGTGTTTCTAAATATATCATTACATTACAAATAGCTTTCTTGAATCATTTGGAATAAACAACTACCTGGTGTAGACAAGGACTAATGATTGCAAAATGAAAAAAAAAATTATAATAGATTTTATAGTAGTTATTAATATTTTAAAATGTTCAAAAAAGCAACAATTTAATGGTAACAACCTTTATTTTATTAAGTTTACAAAATAATATCTAAATTTTTAATAATTACCATGGTTTTAGCAAAGTATTCTGTAAACTTAAGAAAAAAAGTTGATACCATTAAAGTTGTTGCTTTTTTGAACATTTTAAAATATTAACAATTATGATAATAGTTATATTTTTAATAAGCAAAATAATTTACTATTCTAATGTACTCCTTAATTTACTATATAGATGCATCCCTTCATTATCATTATTGTTATTATTATTTTAAGTATAATTACAGATAAATTAATTTTATATAATCCACATATATATTGTAAGGATGCAATACTTGGATTCCTTATTAAAGTAACATAAAGGTATTTTAAAAAATGTCTTCAAAGATATTTTATTTGATTTTAAATATACAATGGGAAAAATTGGAAAATAATTAGTATGTTCTTTAACTTAATGGACATGATACAAAAAATAACACTATTGTAAAATGTTACTTTTATTGGGTAGCCCTAAAGCAAATAGTTGTAACAGATTTAAAACATAATTTTTGGTGAATTTGTGCAGAATTTACATGTCAGAAGCAGAACCTACACACATTAAAAACATTATTTTTATGTGCTCTAATATTGTGCTTTCATTTCCAAAGATATATCTAAAAATTATATTACATAGGAAACTCAATTAGTCAAAATAATGAAATGTTTGATAGGATGGTGCTCATTGCAGAAGAAAAAGATAATAAATAAAGATATAAAATGAGCAGATTATATGATTAGTTTGTGATATATGTAATGGCATTTGTGGTTCAAGAATTGATTTGTATAAGCAACACATCGCTCATATTTAATATATTATTATTATTATTATTATTATTATTATTATTATTATTATTATTATTATTATTATTATTATTATTATTATTATTATTATTATTATTATTATTTTTATTTCCATCATCATCATCATCATCATCATCATCATCATCATTATTATTATTATTATTATTATTATTATTATTATTATTATTATTATTATTATTATTATTATTATTATTATTATTATTATTATTATTATGTTTCAAAAGGCCTTTATTGTCTCAAAAGAATACAGTAATGGTTACATAGATTATGTGCTACAAGTTTTCCAGTTACAACCAGGTTACAATTGTTATTACAATAATCAAGATAACATCTTTATAATATATTGTCTTAATTGAATGTTACAGATTTGTTCATTATAAAAATAAAGTGTTCAGAATATTATAGACAGTTGCATTTCAATAGTTATTAGGTGCACAGATGTTACTGAAGCTATTACTGGATAGGGATGGGCTCTGTTCTTTTGCTTTATTTCCTGTTTTATTATTTATTTATTTTTGTTTTTCCCTTGTTGGTACTCCATATTACTTAGTCATTATTTCCTTGATTATGTTACAACCTTGCTCTGTGTTTAAGCAGAGACCAGGTAGCTGCATAGATGTCTGGACTTGTTATCAATTTGTCCCGGATTTGTATTTGCTGTAACTTGTGTTCAAAAGTAGATGGATGTTGCCTTGTGTTATTTCCCATTAGGAACATACATCTTGTGCACCATAGTGAATATAGAACAAAAGTTGCTGCTCTAATCAGTGGTATTGTTTTACTTTGGAAAGCCATCATTACTTGTTCCATTGTGGTTTTATTTTTCCTATACGTGTTGCAAAGTATAATTCTTACTTGTTCCAGACCTTTGCAGTGATACAGTAAGTGCTGGACAGTTTCTTCATTCTGATGGCATAAGCCGCATAAAGGATCCATGTCTCTATGTAGTCTTCTATGTACCAGAAAGTATGTGGTTGGGAGGGCATCTAAGTTTATTTTAAGGATAAAATTGAAAAATTTTGGTTCTAACTCCCATTTCTTGTATTTTTTAATTAATACTTTATTGTTTATTTTTAATAGTGGTAATATTTGATTGTTGGTGGTATGGTTCTGCATTAGTTCATAGATTTCCCAATATTTATATTTTTCTGTCCATTGGTTGGGGATTTTTCCTATTGCATTGCAGTGGTATATTGCCGATTGAATGAGTGAGTCTTTTGGGGGTGGTCGATCAGTAGGTGTTATTTTAATTAGATGTTTTAATTTTGTTATTATTATTATTATTATTGTTATTGTTACTATTACTGATTTTTATCATTGTCACTTTTGTCTGCAGTTAATGTTTTCATACTGATCATGAATGATTGCTAACATCAGTCTAGATATTAACTATTTTTTACCCATTAATTATAAAAACAAACCAGTATTAGAAAATATTATTCTCTTTAATCATATACTGTAACAAGAATTGATTGTATACATATATAAATATATCATGTGGATCAACTGATGAGTGCTGGTTCAGTATGAAATATGTATATTGGAGATCAATTATCTTTTTTACATGTGTGTGGTATTGGTTGTATGAGATAGAGTAGATAGCTAAAGAGAGCTTGAAATTCTGTATTCAAATTCCCTATATTATATTTAAACTCACTTGCATTTCAAAAAAATTTATATATATATATTCTGCCCTTTTCTATAGGTTGGTAATAGTTCATAACAGTCAATTACTAAAAATTTTAAATTTAGAATATGTTCTTTTAATATGGTAATTGTATTAAGTCAATTATATCTTTAAAGTACAATTTGAAGCTAAAGAGAATACGTAGTATATAAAATCATTTAAAAATAGTTATATCAAGCTTTAAATATTGTTTCATATGGTTGTAAAAGCTGGCCATATTAAATAATACAGCTATAAATAATTAAAAGTATATTTAATAAGTTCGATTTTAATAGTTTAAAACTTGTAGTAATAAATGTTGTATTTTAAATTTATAAAGTCATATTTAATAAGCAAAAATTAATATCGTACATTTTAAAAATAAACTTTATGATGGTGAGAATTGTATTTAATTCTATATTTTCTGAATTGTTCTTCCAAATTTTATAATTATATTATTAAATATAATAACTGTAGCAATTTTATAAATCTAGGCAGAGAAATAGATTAAAAATCGTCTGTCAAAGTTAATAATCATGTGACTTTTAATGTATACTTTCACACACACGCTTGTTAGAATTTAATAACAAAGTTTGTGTATTATAGAATTGGATATAATGATTATTTATCATAGAAGTGAAAATTAAAATATTACGTATTTATTTCCAAATGCTTAAATGATGTAACAAAGATGAATACATTCATAATATAAAAATTAAATATTTTATTTAAATAAAAATAGATAAATTGAATATTAAGAAGTGGAATAAGTTATTAAATGTTATTTTAAAAGTTATTTTAAATGTTTAAATAGTTTTAATAAAATAATAATTGAAGTAAAAGTGGTATTTTAAATAATATTTTAAGTTCATTACGTCACAATTTCTAATTTTGAAATTCAATTCTACTATAAACTAAAAATATGTAAATTTGTTCTCAAGCTAAAATAAGAATTAATCAATAGAAATAGGTATTGTTACAGACTATAAATATCATCGTAACTAAGTTATCGGGGGAGATTAATAATGTATTGAAACCAGAGAAAGGTAAATTATAGCTATCAAAGAGATAGTATTTTAAAAATATTATTTTAGTCAATTTTAGCACTCTCTCATAATTTATTTGCAAAAACTAAGTAAAATTTTAAAAGTAACTTGCAAAAAAGAAAGTGTAAACTAAAAAAATATTTTAATAATTTCGTTTAACATGCTTTGTTAAATTTTTTAAAGTTCCTTTATCAGTAGTATTTTATCTAAAAATTTAACCTAAACTTCGCAATAAAAAAAAATGGATATGATGTGGAATAAAATGGATAGAAATTGTAATACTGTAAAAATGTTTGGAATATTTTTTGATACAGCTTTATTAATACTTCACCAGAGAACTGTTTTGGTACATATAAAAAAAAAAACCACAGCTCGGACATTATACGGAGTCTAAAAAATGTATTGAAACACATTATTATTTATAAGCCTATCCAAGATTTATTTTTTAAATAATAATAAGACAATTATATTTCATGAATCATTTTATATAATATGATATTTAAAGGAGTAAAATGTTATATCCTTTCTGAAGGTAACATTTTTTTTATTTTTAAAAGAGATTTATAAAAATACCAAATGAAAGTTTAAATGTATCAAGAAGGAAACATAGATAAAAAAGTGAACACATAGATGAATAAAAGATGGATCCATGGAAATACAAATAGTACTTAAAAGTTTATCGAATATTTTTAAAATTAAATTAGATGGATTGATGCATCAGATATGCAGAGAATATTGGTAGAGAAGATTAAGAAGCTTCACGGGATTAATTAATATTATGATTTAATAATTATCGTCCTAAATAATAAAACCAAGGATTATTTTCTATAAATTTTACTAAATGGATTAATAATTATTTTTATTTTAAACTTTAACATGCTTGGAGGAGAACATTTTTAAAACTCTAGAGAAAATAATAAACATTTTGGACTTATCAGGAACTATCGTCAAGAAAATATGTAATTATAGTTTTGATTCCTTTTATTTTGTTAACCTAGTTTAAATCTGAATTTTTATATAAGATTAGGAAAAACATAAAAAACATTAATTTATTAATATTAAAATTTTATAATATAACAATCTAATAATTTAGCTAAAAATATTTTAATATAAAGTGTATGGGTGTGAATTTTTTTATATCTGCAATGCTCAAGTGGATAAAGGAAGCCTACTGAACACGATGATTAGATAAAGGTTATTGGTAATAATAATAACTATTAATAATTTATAATGTATATTTTTGTTTTCTTTAGATCATCCATAAATTGGAAGAATGAAGTGTAAAAGTTTTTTTTTTACTTATATGTACCGCATTTCATACAACATTTTAAAAAACATTATGGGATAGGATTGATTTGAAAATATGCATACGACAATTTTTTTTTTTATTAGTGATATAATCCAACATAACAAATAATTATGTGATTCTTTTAAAATTTTCATGGTATTGGATATTCAAATATTGTCTAAGTAGATTGTATATGATTAGACATATAGAATAATGAAGTAAGCAGACTTTTCTTATGGAATCGTAAGATTGTTTAACTATTAATGAATTTTATTTATTGTTTTTGTAAATGCAGATAGTTATTTTATCGATGTAAGATGTAGAAAAATCTTGAGAAATAATGTTGAGATAGTGGCTTGGAAGTACTTAGTGAACAGGAAACCAAGATGATGTTTTAAGAAATAGGATGTTATAAGGAATGGAAATAATATTTAGTCTTTATGTGAATATCAGCATAGTTAACAAAGCCCTATGACTGATACACATTTTATTTGGACAGTGTTTATATTTCTTTAAATATTTGATGTTCTAATAAAGCTGAAGAAATAGCTTTAACATCGTCCCTGTACTAGAGGATATTAGGCAGGTAAATGTCATACCTCTTCGCACTGTGCCATGATTTTGAGATATGTCAAGAGTAATACTCTAGCTTTCTTCCTTAATCATATGCATCTGTTTTCGCTATCTTTATTTCATGTAACTGCATCGTTTAGTAAGATATGTTTAAGAGAAATGATAAATAATTTAGAACTTAGGTTATGCTATCGTTTTGTATAAGATTGGTTTATTTGCTTAGAAGGAATAGGACGTTATAACTTAAAATTGAAGATCCAAAGTATCCTAAGGAAAGAAAAGAATCATAGAGTATATTTTGAATTTTATTTTGGAAATGAAATATAAACTTTTTTAAAATAAAGTACCTAAACAAAGATATTTTCTTTAAAGTGATAATAATTTTATATGCTTTAGTATTATTTTTTAAGAGAAAATAAGTATTGCATATTTTTAAAATGAAATAGTACAAAGTAAATTATGTAAACAATATGCATAGTATATTTTTTGTTTATTAATTAACTGAAATATATTGATGATTACACTTATATCATACTAAAGTAAGGCTTAAAGAAGAATATATTATGATTAGTAAACATTGTGTGATAAGTACTAAAATCTAGTACTGAATTTTGGATAATATTTTGTGTAACATCTTTGACTTTGCAAGATGAAATTTTTTCTAATATTTTAAGAAATCCATACTCATTATAAAATTTTGTTTTCTATAGAAAGTTTTTTCTAAGTATGATTTTTTTAAAAATAATATAGTTTAATAATATTAAGGATAAAATGCTGTTGCTAATAAAGTAGATAAATATATTTGTAATAAGTTAACCATAATGAGAAACCAAATAGTAACATTTTTTTTTTTAATTTTGTCCTAAATCTAAATAAAGATATAATTGAAACATAAATTATTTTTTTTATAACCTGGTAGATCAAATTGTAAAGTAAAAAAGTTAAGGATATCGACTGTAAATAGTGTAAATAAATTGTTTATTTATTAGTTGTTAGTAATAAACTTTGTTAAATTTTGTTATTTCAAAAATTTTGTGTCCGAGTTATTTATTTCTCCACATCGCTGCATGAAATCACGATATATGCATAATAATCGAAACAAATATATAATTTTGCACAAAAAAATAAATAGAGAATTATTTTAAGAATTTTAAATATTTTATTGGTATTCATTATAATTAAATAATCATAATCTTACATTATTTTATTGGTCATAAATCAGTTATCACAATATTATATTAAATTATATGCTACCAGTTGCCACACATATTTTGTTTGTCAGATTATTAAAATGCTACCACGTATTTATTATATCATTACATGAAGATATAAGATCATATTATATTATTTCATTATTTTATTATGGTAATAAAATTATAGTAAAAAGAAAAGATAAACAGAATTAGTTAAACAATGAAGAATATTATTACTGTTATTTATTATTATTAGTTTAAGTGTAGTAGATTATGACATAAAATCCCTTCTCATATTTTACTACCGTATTTTTAAATTAACTTAGAATAAACTTTATGAACCTGAGATTATTTTATTGAGCTAGATTATTACAAATAGAAGATTAAGACTTAATTATTAGTTTAATCTTAGTGAATAGAAGTTATTAAAGTCATAAGAATAGTATGAGTTTGTTATTTGAAATAGTAATAAAGGGGGATAGTGTTCTTATGCCATTGAGGTAGTATCCTGTGGGATATTGGCTCAATGTAATCTATCTTGTCACCTGTATTTTCACTTCAAGTCTCATGAAAATATTAAATATTTATTTAATTTATTTTTATAAATTGAACCTTATTCGAATTTTAAATTTGAGCTAGTGAAACATTTTAATTTTAATGCTGAATATTTTATTTATTAATTATTAACTGAGCTAGAACCCATTTTATTTATACCATATAATATTCTGAAGTGAGGATGCACGAGTACAGGTTAGAATATATATATATTACATGAAATATAATATAAACATATGATATAATGGTTATTTTTTTACATGCCTACAATTTAGAGTAGTTTATTTTTATAAATTGTACTTTTAATAATAGCTAAGTGTTTGCAATTAATATAACTGCTGATATTTTAATTTTTTATATTATAAAAGTAACTAAATTATCCAATAGTATGATGTTATAGCAATGGACCATTTATTTTAAAACTTAAAATGAGAACAAAACAACACTATAGGGAGAATGTGGATGAATTTACTCATTGAATAGTGCATCCATGGCATTTGATGCAGTGATGAATTGGAGATTCTGAAGCTCAAAGTTGATAGTGTTTAACCAATTTTTGTCTCTTGAATGTTTCTATGAGCTCTTCACTAGTAAACTACATTTGTTTTGTTAATTTTTTTATATATAAATTTGTACTTATAGTATTCTGGAAATTAGCTCCCAAATGTTTAGAAATTGGAGAAAAGGTAAATCAACCAGTAGAGAGTATGTTTCTGAACATATGCTCTACATTAGCATGTTCACAATATCATTTTAATGAGTGACGTTTCGCTATTCAACACAAAAATAAAATAAAAGAATCTGTAGTGGTTATATAGTAAAGAAATATTGCTTTTTTATTCATTATAATGTTCAATTAATTTCACAAATTTTGATTTTTTTTCTTGTTTCCATAAAAAATTATAAAAGAAATCAGAAAAATATAAATTGTTCCCACAATATATGTTTCAATTAAGTCAGTCTTTTTTGCTGAATATTTATTGAGGGGGTGAGTTCTATCATAATTAATCTAAAATATATTTATCTACAAAGAGAACCGTCTTAAGATTATGCATACAATTTTTTTTTTACTTTTATAATATATTTTGTTTTAAATTTGATAAATTGTAATATTTCAAATTGTAAAAATGATTGACAATAATAAAATAATTATAGTAATATTTTGAAATCAATAGAATTTAAAAAGAGAATACAATACTTTACATTAGTAGTAACTTTTGATGTCATTGTTGATTTTTGTTTTTTTTCTAATATTATTCAATTTCTTGTATGTATTCCTAAATATTCTGATTTGTATACTTTAAGATTATGAATACTGGAGTTGGAAATTATTGGTCTAAAGTAATATATGCAACATCTACAAAGAAAAATATAAATTAATACAAAAAATTAAAAACATCAAACATCTATTCCAGTCCATTACCATATGTGCATAAGTTAATGTTTTTTTTTAGGGATTATTAATAATACAAATTAAACATTTGGAGTCTTATTTCCAAATCTTTCGGGATTAATGATTATTCTAGATTTTGTAATTAGTGTTATATTACTTATAATTTTTTTCAATCTCTTTAAAGGGTCATAAACTATTAAAAATTTAAACAAATATTAAATGTAAATAATAACAGCAACTCTTAATTTTATATAGATTAAATATACATTTGCGTTTATTTTTATATCAGAACAGTTTATGTGTAATAAATAAAAAATTAAGATATAGCTTTTATTTCTTTCATTTTATTAAATATAGATATTAAATAACTTTAAAATCAGTTGGATATGTAATTACAATGCATCATCTTTTTTTTTATGTTGTGCAATATATCAATAAATTTAAAAATAAAAAATAAAAAAAAAACATTCGTTAAGTTGCTTTTTTTTTCGTTTTTTGCAAAAAAAGGTAATATTAGTTTTAATCATATTTAGCAATTAAAAACTATATTTATGTAGAAAATTTTAAATAACTATATAATAGCATTTATATAATGGATATAATGTATAACCTAAGGAAATGTACTCAAAAAATAATGCAAACTTGTTTTCACTTTTTTTTTATTTTTCAATTGCTACATAATAGAAAAAAATGAAAATCATGGAATTCAATGTGAAAAGTTAAAAAAGTAAAAAAAAAAAAAAAAACAAGGGTTGGAGAGAATGTGTTTTTCATTTAGTTTTATGCAGAATAATAAATAGTATTAATTAATTTATAATATTGTGATTTTTTAAATTTGATTTTATTCACAATAAAGTTATTATTTTTGAGTAAATTTTAAGTTAAAATAATATTTTTATAATCATAAAAATTTTATGCATTTTGTAGTTTTCTTTGGAATGTTGATTATTATTAATGTTCAATATCATTATAAACAAAATTAACTGTAGTGTTTGTCATTTGTTAATAAAATAGCGAACTAGCTATAAAGATTAATTCTTTTCTGAAAAATTAAATGTAGCCAAATTGAAATTTGCATTGAAAATTTATTTTTTTATATATGTTGCCTTCATTTGAATAGAAATTGCTGTAAAATAAAACTAGTTTTAACACAATTATTAATAAAACAATTTTAGATACAACTAAATTAAGAAAAAAATATTAAAAGGTAATGGATGTATTTTTTCACACTAGCTTGAATAATGTAAATTTTTTGGTTCTGCATTACTTAATTTTGAAATTCTTCAAATAGCATGGCATAATTATAAAAATGAAACATATTTTATATCTATTAGTAAAAATATTTTTTTAAATAATGAAACACACTTTGAAATAAATACACACCTTTTAAAATAAAATAAAAATATCATCTGCTTTATAGATATAATGTGCACAATTGCATCCATTGTGTGCATATTGACTTTTGTCATGTAAAACTTTCTTATCTATTATTAATCTCTGACATCAAAAAACAAAAATCAAAATCAAAACAGATTTATTAACATTTCATTGATATTGTTTAATATAAAATTATAATGCAGACATTGATAAAGAGATTGTTCAAACAACATCATGGTTGACTTTAGGACTAATAATACAATCATTCTCAGCAACAAATGTTGGACTCATTACCTACTAATAAATATTTAAGTTATTTAATTTAATAAACATGGTTTCTCATAATATATAATTATTTAAGATAATTTTAGCAAAATATTTATATAGCTACAAAAGTTTTAATAAATTTGAAATCAAAGTAAAATAAATAAAGCTATTTGAATATACAATAAAAATGAAGGTATTTTTTTTTATTAAGAATTTAGTAAAATAGTTTAATGATTTTAGGATAATGACCTAACAAGAACAATAAATAATAAATTGCAATAACTAAATAAGCTTTTAATTAAATGCAACTATACTTCTATGTAAGTGGACTGCTTATATAATGATTTTCACTAATAACCATTCTCAATTTGTGTCCACTGTTTTAATAAATGTTCAATATAAATGTTCAATTAATCATTACAATGACATTTTTAAATTATGCTATTTTTAATATGTGGATATTTAATAATATTTTTGATATCTGAGATGGTGAGAATATCCTCATTCTCATAAAAAAATTTGCAAGGTTAATACCAAAAATATATTTAAAGAAAAAACAAACAAATCCTTTAACATAATTTTTTTTTCAAATCTTGTTTCTTTTTATTTTTTCAACCATTTTTCATTTCAGTTTTCCTCAAAGTTTTGATAATATTATATTGTCATTCTTAAAGATTGGTTGTTATATATATATATATATATATATATATATATATATATATATATATATATATATATATATATATATATATATATATATATATTTGTTTAGTATGTTTGTTTTTAATAATATGATTGATTGTTAGGATGATTAACTTTTTTGGAAAGAAAATTTAAATTAATTTTTGTTTGGTGGGATTTATTTTTTAAAGGTACTTTTTTTTTTCGGGTGTGGGTGTTTTTTTTTTTAACATATATATATATATATTGTGAATGTTCAAATTGATGATCCAGGTATATATATATAAAAAAAAAAATAAACAATTCAGTACAATATAAGTTTAACTAAATAGGATTGATATTATTTTATATATTTCATATATGAATGCAGTCACCATAGTAACATTATTACATACAGTTCAATGTTTTTTTTTATGTTGAGTATATGTGTTTATAAATTAATTTAAAAAATATATATATATTATTATTAAAAAAATTTAGATATGTGTAAATCATTGATGTTTATCAATAATTTAAAAGGTTATTATATCAATTTTGTATTTTGGTTTGTAAAATAATAAAAAAATTATAATCGAATTTGGATTTAATCTTCATGTATCTTTTTATCCGAACTTACCCATAACCGCGCCAAAACAACTATAAGAAAATTGATAGAATTGAGTTTTTAGAGTAAGATTGTTTGGTCGTCAAGATACGAAAAACGTCAGAAAGAGAACATATAAAAAGGACGCGACAGAATATAACAGGACTCTTTATCATTTTGCAATAGTAAAGGATAAATCTATTTTCTGTGTCTTAACAAATAAATTTTTTCAATATTTTTTTTTGTATGTAAAACCATAAAACATGGAAAAATAGTGGAATTATCTGCCCGTTCAATCATTTAGCGGGCAGTTGAAAGGTTCCCGGGGAAGCGGCAACGAAGTGTAAAAAAAAAAAAAAAGAAACCTATGAAGTAAAAAAAAAAAAATGCTTTATAAAAAAGGAAAAAAAAGTCGGTTGTTTTTAATTTAATTAAAAAAAAAAAAAATGGATTTGCATAAACATCGTCTCACGATTAAAGGAACAGGAACCCACTGGATCAATTCACATCATAAAAGGGATAATCAAAGTGCACTCACCTCTTCGGACAAAAAAAAAAAACTTTTAGTGAAGTATCATTAAAGTTTGCGATTATTATTTCTGACAGAGAAACTGAAAGAACTGAAGTCAATCAATCGGCAAATAAATAGTGAACGAACAGACTTATATATATATGGTATGATTTTTTTTTATATAAAATGTACGTGTGTTAATTTTTTTATATGTAATAAAAAGGGAATGATTTTTTTTAATTATCTCTAAAAGTAATATAATTTATTAAATGAAAATGATCGGAAAGACTCAAATATATTTATTATTTCATATTCATTTATCCGTTATTATTTTGATAAACAAATAGATTTTGATACCCTCCTATTTCCCATTTTTTTTCTGGTATCGGTTATATGTAAAAAAAATTTTTAATAAAATATCCAAGAGCCCTTTCCCGTCATTTACTCATTCATTTTTTTTTGTCGTTATCGTTATTGCAACACATATATAGAGATACACATGCATTTTATTTAGTCAACCAATCTAAAATATAAAGTCATTTCGGATGTATTTTATCATTAATATTGTCAATTTTCTTTTCTATAATCTAATAAATTGAGTTAATTTAAATATCAAGACTAGTTTAATTATTTTGTTTTATTTGGATTGCGTAAGACGGCGTAGCTATTTAAGTAACAGGATTCAAACTCAGCTTGGTAAACGAATTGGAATATAAGATAAGGTATGTTTTGCTTATTAGTATTTTATTTTGTTTCTATATGAATTTCATATTTATATTTGCATTCGAATATTATATATACATATTATCATTTCTCTTAGTTAATATTACAAAGTCAATCATTTCATATTTGTCTGATTCCGTCATAAAAATCTAAATAGATTATACTTTATCGTTTGGTTCAGAATAATTCGTCTTGGATATTTTCTTAAACTCCTATAAAATGAAGAGAATAAACTTCATTGACCGATTTAATTGAATATTATTTTAATTTATATAAATATCAAATATAATCATATGTTTTAATTGTTGCCAATCAATTTTTATTCAATTGTTTAAAATTTCAAACAAGTTGTATTAATACTCACAGGTGAATAAACATCCAATAGAAGCTCGATATTTCTTTTATGTAATGTGGTTGGACATTGTAAAGTTAGAGATGAGCTAATAGAGTGTTGATATTAAACTCCAGTGAAGTATTCTATTTTAAAACCTAAACGAAGCACTAATTAAGCATCATTTTATTGGAAGATATTTGTGAATTATTTATAAATTATTTTGTAGCTTCTTAGTAAACCATCGACGTCTATTAATTTGTTTAAACATTTAAGTGAGCGCATAAATTTTCAAAGTGTTTATAAAATTATAATAAAACCAGTTGATATCCACAGAAAATTATTAATTAGAGATTGAAGTAGAAAGAATTGTATATCGCTTATTGACACGAGTGTTTATCTTTCTATTTAGCGTTTATTAAAATAGATATATGTATATTTGGGTTCAAGTATTATTTTGTTTTGTTATTTAAATAATGTCTATATGTAAACAAATGTTTTGTAAAGTACTATTACAGGTACTTAGAAGCTTATCCATTAAGTTAAAAAGGCAGTATCTTTAAATAATAAAGTAGATTTAAATTACTATAACAGTAACAGGCTAATAATATATATATATTGGAATCTATGTTAGTTATTAATTGGACTTGGTTTTGATTAGATTGCCAATCAAGTGGTTAGCCTAATCCTATATTATTGTTTAGGGCAATAGTAGTTGGTTTCCCTGCTCTTTGCAATTTATGTTGTAATTGTGACGGATTTGTTGATGTCTGGAGCAGATAGTCTCATTATTTCTTCATTTCACATATAACTTAAGTAAATTAAACTTTAAGAGAGATTATTTGTGCTTTGTGATGGTTTATTACATAACGGCGACCCGATTGAGCTAGACCAGATTAATTTAAATTAGATTTTTAGATTTTTTTTATCAGATCAGATTGATCATCCTAACCATCACCTTCATCCATCAATTCAATCAGTTACAAATTGGCACCAACATTTTGGGCCTTCTTTCTTCGATTTAAATGGAATACAGCATTCAACAATTCCGACGGTTACAATATATATATATATATCAAGTCAGATGTCACATGACCTAATTTATATATATATATATAAATTTGCAAAGAATTTTTAAAACAACATAGTAAAAATATTTTAACACTTTAATTTCTTGTAATATAAATAACCAATCTTTCATAATGATCATGTAATATGAGTAAAACGTTGGAAGAAAAGTGAAATTAAAAAATGCTTTATAAAATAAAAATAAAAAAAGATTTGATTAAAAAAAAAGTGTATCAAAAGATTTTGGTTTTTTATTATATTTTTTAAATACATTAGTGGACTATTTATAAAGAAAATGGTGAAATATTTATTGCAAAAATATTTACCTAACTATTATTTATCATATGATCAAAAGCATATTTTAATATTATCTAGTAATAGTGTAGATTTAAAATGATTTGATAATAAACTTTTGTAACAGATTTTGCAGTAAATATTCTATTGTCAGAACAAACTTAAAAAAATCTCCAAGTAAAAGATAACAAATATATAAATTTATTGAGTCCATAATTAAAAATAAATTGGATCGCATATAGAAATAAAATGCACTAAAATAATTTAAAAATATAATTTTCTTACAAATCTTTATTTAACAATCTCATAATAAAATTTATAATAAATATCCTAAGACATTAAAAAAACAAGCTTTTCATTGCAAATATAAATAGCCTCAATAAAATATATGTTTAAGTTGTCTATAATTAAATATCTTTCATCACATTACATTAATAACCTGCACTAAAAAACTACAAATGTATATATTATAAAATTAACTTTAGAATGTATACATTATTTTTATTTAATAATTTTATAAAAATAAAAATTCTTATTTTTCTCAAGGCAAAATAGTATCATTATAAAGATAAATAATCAGCACAAAAAAGAATAAGGTTTTAGTCACTATTTGATTAAAAATAAACTTTAATTATACACAATAATAAAATGCCTTAAGATAAATTTAAATCTGTGCATTATTTAAAATGTATTTTTCTTATTTTTTTCAATAATAGAATTATCAATTTATACAAATCCTATTTTTCAGAAAAGTAAATTCTATGTAAAAAAAAAGATTTAATCACTTATATTATTGAAATTCAGAAACTACTTTTATTCATTAATATTTTTTTAAATAGGCTGCAATTTGTGAATATAACTAAAACGATAATCCATTTTTACAAATGCCACAGTACAAAAAATGAATTAAAATTTATTTGTCAGATCATTACAGAAAAAAAAAAAACAATTGTATCCCAAAATTAAATTATAAAATAAACATTGTGTTAATTTAAATTTTTTTTGTCATGTTTTACTTTAATATAATGATTAATGATTTAATGATTTCAACTTTGTCTAAAATAATTTTGTTCAAACATTATGGCTGAAAGTTATTAATATTAGAAAGTTGTATGTAAATTCTTTCAGTAAGATGAGATATTCTTATAAAAAATAAATATGTTAGTTTTATTTCTTGAAAGTTCTTAATGTTATGTCTTCATTACTATTTAAATAATTTTAGAGATGTAATTATTACAAATATAATATGTTTGTTTATTTAATTATTTGATAACCAAAGTAGTTTAAGTTTGAGGTGGGTTGTAGTAGAGTTGTTCTTTTTCCAACCACAAAATCAAAATGGGAAATCATTACTACTTTAATATAATTCTGATGTAGTTATTATTACTAACTTAAGAGATGTGTCTTATGTTACAAATATTAACAGTACTTACTAGATATTGAATCAGTCTATCTAAATGTGTGTTTAAATCTAATTACACATTATAACATACTTTTAAATATCTTGACTTACAAAAAATCTTATGTTTTATGTTTGTTTTTATCATACACTTTATTAATTATAAATTGTTAACATTTTGTATAACTCCCCAGATAAAACCTCATGTTTATTTCCTTTTTTACAATAATAAAGTAGTTATAGATTTTAAAGTGCTTAATAAAGTATAAATAATGTTAAATTCCCACAGGAGCAACATCTATAGAACACTATATATATATATATATATATATATATATATATATATATATTATATATATATATATATATATATATATATATATATATATATATATATATATATATATATATATATATATATATATATATATATATTTATTTATTTATTTATTTGGTCTGATTATTTGTCATTACATTATTACTACATTGATTTAATTTATATTTAATTGAAATGATTTTTATTATTATATATTAAGCAAGACTTTGAGTTAATGTATCATTGCAAATTTTATGAACTAGATCAATGGAATAGGTATATATGGTTAGATGATTAAACATGTGAGCTTGTGTAATTTTATTTACATTTATTTTATTCTCTGTACTGTTTGTATAATAGCTTAATGTGATCAAAGAGCAACAATTGGCATGTAAATCCATTACTTTTATGATATCGTTATTACAGGTAACTATACCATTATTGAAAATTTGTAATTATTTGATATATGCAAAATTAATATAAGTTAAGTTTCAAGATGAGTTTTCATCTGTCTAAGACAAGTGATAAATGAAATATGGCTGAGAATGGTTTTTGTATTAAAGATTATAGACTTAAATGCCTTTTCAATTAATTATAAAAAAATATTTCCTTAATATAACCTGGAAAATTTATTATTAATATCTATATAGTATTATAAATAGTTTATATATCTTAATACTATGCATATATAACATATTAGTATTAACAAGTTGCTTGCTTGTATTAACATACCACTCCTACTTATTTCTATTATAAGATAAATGAATAATCTGCTATTTTATAATGGCCAACATATAATGGTGTCATCAATGTTGAACTAGGCTTCATTCTTGGGATGACAAACATAATAACCAAACATATAAATAATGGACTGAAAAAGACCATGGGATATTTATATAGAAGTGGGGAGTAGATCTTACATCAGAGTATGGGTGGTATTTGTAAGAATCTTTACTTATGATGGATGATAAACACAGACATAAATGCAGATTGAAGCAAAGAATACATTTTATTGCATCCACCATTATAATTAATTTAAATAAATATTTATTATGTCTATGAGAACTGAATTTGAATCTAGCGAAAATATTAATATCATAAAGTAAATATTAAATATTTCCTATGAAATTTGTAAATATTCTTTAAGTACCTGGAAATCCTTTATATATATGGTGAAATATCCCTAATGTATGTGCATGTTACATACCACTCATACTTATTTCTTATTATAAGATAAATGAATAATCTGCCTAATATAATGGTTGCCATCAAAGTTGAAATAGGCCCCATTTCTTGGATGACAAATGTAATAGCCAATAAATATAAATAATGGACTGAAAGAGACTGTGGGATATTTATATAGTAGTGGAGAGTGGATTGTACATCAGAGCATTGGTGGTATTTGTAAAAATCTTTAACAAAGCATGGATGTTATTTATAAAAATCTTTGCTTATGATGGATGATAAACACAGACATAGATGCAGCATTAAGACAAAGAATACATTTTATAGCATCCACCATTATATTTAATTTATGTAAATATTTATTATGCCTATGATAACTGAATTTGCATTTAGTGAAAATATTAATATCATAAAGTAAATTTTAAATATGTAAATATTCTTTAAGTACCTGAAAATCCTTTATATATATGCTGAAATTTTCTTAATGTATGTGCATGTTTAGTATATCTGATTATGAATTTTATTTGAGTACCATTACTAAATAATAAACTATTTTTTTCATTATATCCCACTTCAATTAATATCTAAGATAGAACAGATCAAAAGATCAAAAATATATGTATGTGATCAAATACATGGCAATTAAGTAAATATAATTTTAACTAAATAGAAAAATACAAAGTTAAATTTTATAATAATGTGAATAGTTGAAACCTTTTATAGATGCACATTAAAAATGCTTAAATGATAGTGAATCAGATAGTAATAATGACTACACAAAGATTCTCAATTAAAACACAAGCCAGAGATTTTAGAGAAAAAGATGGAACCCCACCTTTTCTACTTAAATTTATACGTAAATAAACCAGACTCAAGCATTTTGAACTAAGAGTGTGAAGCTTTAAACACCTTCACATTTAATTCACTAAATATTATACATAAATAAACAATGTGAAATCTTTCGATTTACTATGCAGTGAATTTTCAAATCTAATTGAAATGATCATAACAAATATAAATATATTAATTTATTAAGCACAAGCAGATGAAATAATAATAATACCATGAAAGGCTAAAACATTTGATGGATGTGCCTTAAATTTACTAAATAAAAATTAAATTTATTAAACAAAGAATCAATTATGTTTATTATAAAGAACATATATAATATATATATAATTTACTTTCTTTCACTAAACAAAATTGGCTTGCATATGTTTTGTGTATATGTATATGCAAAAGTATAATGTAGGATATAAGTGTGGATATACATTAGTAAAATCTAATATATCAGATTATCTTATTGTAAAAATATAATTTGCTTAAATTTGGCTAAATTTAAGTATTTTTTTAAAAGTTTGTTTAAAAGATATCATTAACAGTCTTAACATCACTAAGCATATAAGTACATAAATCCCCAACTAGAGTATACAAGTAAACTAATTAAATAACTATTATCTAGGAAATTTAATATAATGGCATCAATCTTTTTGCTTATAAATATTAGTTTTATAAATGGCTTAAATGAAATTTATAAGTACATTTATCTATGACAATGAAACATATAACATGAGAGATCTTTAGTGTAACAATGCAAAACTTCCTAAAATAATAGCGACATATTTAAGACCATATATTCTCTTAAAATAATAGCCAACCTGTTTAAAAACAACCTATTCTATGTTTATAAAACTTATACAGGAAATAAATTATTTTAGACCTTCAAAACTTAAGATTCCATATAATAAATATTATTTCAATATTAATAATAAATTAATAATTTACCATATTTTAAACTTAAAGATAATCAGATTTATCGAATAATCGTTCATGCATACATTCTTTAAAATACACACACAAATGGAAGTGTAGGTAAAAACACTGTTTATTTATATCATAATGATAATATATAACTAAATATGCCTTAAGTTACTTTCAGACCATCATTTGAATACTTCGAAGTGATCTAAAAATAATTATTTTTTTAACATATAATAAACATAATAAACATTTTTTTTTTTTTTTACAAGTATGGCAAAGTTATTTCTTTATTATAATTTCACTTCTAATAATTTTGGCGAAAATTGTTATAAACTTTTAAATATTCTATTTTGAAAAAAAAAAAAACTAAATATTCTATGATGCTTGAAGATCCATTAGAAAATTTATTCTACTTAATTTAACTAAAAGTTGTTTAAAGCACTGTAAATACAATTATTGTTGTTATGAATGAGAGCATTTTTTAAAAAATTGAAATGTTTACAAACAAACTAATTAAAAGTTTGTTTGTAAAATTTTAATAGTGATTTACAATTTCTTTTTTATTAGGAAACATTTGAATTTTCCGTTAATAATTAATTTTGCAGATTTTTACAGCATTTTAATATTTTTTAAATAATAATTTTGTCAAAATATTAATTGACAAATAGATAATTTGTGAGATTATCTATGGCCTACAGTCAAAGATTGATTATTTCCCTATCATCTTTTTTCTTAACACAAAATATCTATTGAACAAAAGAAATGAATAAACAGAGAAAAATATCATTTTCAAGAATTCTAGACACCAATATAACTTTTGTATTAAGAAATTATAAACATATAACGATCATCGAATGTCATTTTCAATCAAGATCTGATATTTGAAATGCTTTTAAATATTCTTGTGGTTGTTTTCACAATTCTATAATAGTTCTAAATAATAATTATTTAAAATTAAAATACCTAAAATTTTGTATTACATTTAATTAGGTCATTTTACAAATAAATAACTTTTCTTTAATAGTACATTTCTTTTTTCTCTCTTCCTCCATTATAAAATAATGTTATGGTTATATTATTCTTAAAACAAAAGAAAATCTATTTAAAAAATAAAGATTAAACTTTTAAAGAAAATAAAATAAACAACTGCACGACACATTAATTTTGTCATTACTATTGAATTCATTGTTCTAATTTCAATCTTCAAAATCTACTTTAAAAAAAAAAAAAAAATGTTAATACAGAATTAATTGCTCGCAAAACATTTCTTATATATATTATGTAGAATGTATTCGTATAAATGAGTTGCATTTTAATAAAAAAAACATATTAATATTCTTAGATTTTTATTTTCAGTTGAAAAAATATTGATACAATGTTTTAAAAAACGTAATTTATAATGAATATATATATATCATTTATAACTTATAACAAGGTTTATACAATAAACTACTTTAATCTTTAATTTCTAAACAAACTAAATAATTTAATATATAATCATTTTAATGTAGATCATTAACAGATAGCTACAATATAAAAAAGATTATTACTTAGAATTGAATGCCTAATCAGATTGTAGCCAATGCATGGAATCAAAAAGAGATTAATGCGCGCTGAATTTTGATTCAATAATTCCCATTTGAACTATCTCACTCTTTATTATAAAAATAATTAATTGAATGAAATAAAAACCTTTTAAAAAAATGAATGTACTAGTCTTTCTTATATATCACTTTATGAAGTAAAAGAAATATATATATATATTAAAAAGACAAATAAAAAAGAATTTAACTAAAGAGGGAATAGTCTTGCATTGGTGGTGGAGAGGTCAGCGCGACTGTTTTGCACTTGCAGGCAGTTGCCCGGGTTGCGGGTTCGCGTCCTGGCCGATGCTATGACACTTAAAAAAAAAAGAGGGAATATATAATTTTACTGATAATAATAATTTGAAAGTTCATTTATATAAAGAGTTATTTTTTCTATATATATATATAGGCAAATATTATAATAAAACACCAAAGATTAAAATTTAATAGAAGTACTTTAAATGTGTTTCCATTATCTTATACATAATATCCCTGTTTTTTAAGTTTTGTCCAATGCCACATGTCAAATTCGCTATCGTTGCATTTATGCGGAGGAAATTAATCCCACCATTAGTAAAAAAAATGCTCGGGGGGGTGGGGAGGTGATCAGTACATGTGCTTTTAACTACAGAGGTATAGTATTTAAAACACAAAGCAAATATGATTACAATATATAAATTCATGATTGAGATATGATATTTAGTGAGGGGAAAAATAGTTGTTATAGTACCATATTTAAATAATTTAATATATCCAGCACACAGTTATTCTTTTCAAAATAGTTCATATATATCTAATATAGAAATAAAACAAACTAACTCCTTCTTTTTAAAACTTGATTTATTATGACTATAATCATGAAAAAGAAATCCGACATTTCAACTATTTTTTATAGTCTTTCTCAAGGCACACTAAAATAAAATATATATACACAATAAATAACACATATTCAAAAAAAAAAAATTAATTAAAAATTGCAAAATTTTGTAATTTTTAATTTTTTTTTTTTTTGGAATGTGTGATATTTATTGTGTATATATATTTTATTTTAGTGTGCCTTGAGAAAGACTATAAAAAATAGTTGAAATGTCGGATTTCTTTTTCATGATTATAGTCATAATAAATCAAGTTTTAAAAAGAAGGAGTTAGTTTGTTTTATTTCTATATTAGTACCATATTTACATTTAGTTTTGGTTAGCTATTATTATGTTTATGCAAAGGAAGTAATTTGAATTAATTCTACTATTATTAATAAAAAAATGCTTGGAAAAAATCAGCACATTTGTTTTTAACTACCGAGATATAATATTCAAATCATGAAGAAAATGTCATTACAGTACAGAAAAAATATAGATTTTAATATATAAAATAACTATACCTAACTAAACTGTAATTTAGTAACAAGTTTTTATAAATAAATAACTATACCTAACTAAGCTATAATTAATATTATTTTAATTGAAAAATAAAAATATATAAAAACTTTAAATTTGTTTTTTTATAAATAAATAATTTTACCCAACTAAACTGTAATTTATATTGAGTTTTTATAAATAAATATCTGTATCTACCTAAACCATAAATTTATATTACATTCATTTTATAGGAATGTTGTGATTCCAAAAATGATGTTGTTTTTGTATATCACCATTAACTTGTTTGATGTGCAATAAATAACAGTTGAATGTATTTTGAATATTTAAATAAAATAAAAATTTTCTAAACACATTCAATTTGCATATTAGATGATGGAAATAGTGCAATATAAAAATACAACTAGAACACCATTATCACAAATTTTCAGAAAAACATTTCAGGAGAAAGTTTATAAGAAAGACAACATAATGGTTTTCAAAGAAACAACCATCAAGTGAAGCATATATATATATATATAATGAAACTTAAATATATTCCAAACAACGGTAAACAATTTATAATACAATATAAATAAAAACTCAATAAAAACTCATAAAGAAATATTTTCGATTATATTCATAATCATTTTCAACTCAACTTTCAAAATGGAATCATCTATTACCAAACGGAAACACATGTCAATTTAAACATCCCACAATTCATTAATCCTAACATTTGCTGACTGTCTGTTTATTATGTATTTTTATACCTACTAATAAAAACTGCCTCTTTAATTTTTCTTTTTTCATTATCTCTCTCTTGGCCTAAAATTTTTATTTTATTTATAACAAAATTAAACTTAAAATTACAATTTCTATCATGATCATAAAAAACAGATTCAGTATATAACTTGACTTCATTACTATTATCATTACATATCTGTACATTTTTCAAAACTCTTTTATATAACAATTTATGTTCTTTAATTCTTTTCTCTATATTACATCTAGATTCCCCTACATATGATAAGTTACACCCATAAAAAATTCTATAAATTATATTACTCACATTATTTTTTTCTAACTTATCTTTTGAATTATTAACCATTCTATTTAAATTACCTGATCCATAAAATGAAACATTATATATACCATTATAAACTTTTTTCATAAATTTTACTTGATTATTATTATAAAAAGGCAAAGAAATCCACTTCTTACTCTTAATTTCTTCATCACCAGTATTTCTATTAATTTTCTTACTAAATTGACAAACCACTTGATAAATTTCTTTTATATTATAACCTACACTTAATAATTCACTTACATAATTTTCAATATTTTTTTTCTTTTTATCACATGCATATTTACACAAAATATTATTTCTATACAAAAAAAAAACCTAAAACCAGCCATTTTATAATTATGTGGCACTTTAGATATGTAAGGAATATACCCTCTAGTTTCAATAGGTTTAATAAACAATTTATAGTCAATCATATTATTGTTCCTTGAAATTACCAAATCTAAATATTTAATACTGTTACACAGTGTTAAATATTTAGATTTGATAATTTCAAGGAACAATAATATGATTGACTATTTCAATAGGTTTAATAAACAATTTATAGTCAATCATATTATTGTTCCTTGAAATTATCAAATCTAAATATTTAATAGTATTAAATATTTAGATTTGATAATTTCAAGGAACAATAATATGATTGACTATAAATTGTTTATTAAACCTATTGAAACTAGAGGGTATATTCCCTATTTATCTAAAGTGCCACATAATTATAAAATGGCTTAGAACTAATATTTTGTGTAAATATGCATGTGATAAAAGGAAAAATATTGAAAATTATATAAGTGAATTATTAAGTGTAGGTTATAATATAAAAGAAATTTATCAAGTGGTTTGTCAATTTAGTAAGAAAATTAATAGAAATACTGGTGATGAAGAAATTAAGAGTAAGAAGTGGATTTCTTTGCCTTTTTATAATAATAATCAAGTAAAATTTATGAAAAAAGTTTATAATGGTATATATAATGTTTCATTTTATGGATCAGGTAATTTAAATAGAATGGTTAATAATTCAAAAGATAAGTTAGAAAAAAATAACGTGAGTAATATAATTTATAGAATTTTTTATGGGTGTAACTTATCATATGTAGGGGAATCTAGATGTAATATAGAGAAAAGAATTAAAAAACTTAAATTGTTATATAAAAGAGTTTTGAAAAATGTACAGATATGTAATGATAATAGTAATGAAGTCAAGTTATATACTGAATCTGTTTTTTATGATGATGATAGAAATTGTAATTTTAAGTTTAATTTTGATATAAATAAAATAAAAATTTTAAGCCAAGAGAGATATAATGAAAAAAGAAAAATTAAAGAGGCAGTTTTTATTAGTAGGTATAAAAATATGATAATAAACAGAAAGTCACCAAATGTTAGGATTAATGAATTGTGGGATATTTAAATCGACATGTGTTTCCAGTTGGTAATAGATGATTCCATTTTAAAAGTTGAGTTGAAAATGATTATGAATATAATTGAAAATATTTCTTTATGAGTTTTTATTGAGTTTTTATTTATATTGTATTATAAATTGTTTACCGTTGTTTGGAATATATTTAAGTTTTGTTATTGTATTATTGATATTAGCAGACATTTATTTTGTTTTATATATATATATAAGACAAATTTTGCAGGTTCATCCATGTTAAAAAATTTAAATATTAATATACCATCAACCTTTCAACTTGATTATACAAGTCATCTACAGGGGGATAAAAGGTAGAAAGACAGTTGTATTTGGAAAAAACAACAAAAGCCATTATTAATAAATCACCTATTGAAACAGAGATAAAAATAAAATAATCCCTCATGAAAAATCATTCAATAGTAAGTGCAATAGAATTTCCAATTCATATTTTAGCTAGATATTTATCAGATTTCATTAAACCTACAATCCTATCTATTCAATCATATAATAAAAACTCTTTTGATCTTATGTCTGTTTTAAGAAAAAAAATTAAAAATTTAAAAATTAATGCTAATGACATTTTGATCAGTTTTGCTGTTGTGTCTTTGTTTACAAACATTACAATTGATGAAGCTTTAAATGTAACTTCACAATGCTGCAATTTACCAAACCATATTATAGCTTTGATTAAACATTGTCTTTTGAACACATATTTTGTATACAATGGACAGCATTACAGACAAATTTTTGGTACTCCTATGGGCTTACCTATCTCAGCAATAATCGCTGATTTATTCATGGAAAATATAGAAACTCTTGCTTTAGAATCATCATCTTTAAAACCTCTCATTTGGCTCAGATACATAGATGATATGTTAGTCATATGGCAACATGGAAAAAATAAATTAGATGATTTTTTCTTACATTTAAATAATATGCATCATCATATTAAATTTACAATGGAGATAGAGTCTGATGGAAAACTCCCTTTTCTTGATGTCCTAATCCCTAGAACACCAAATAGTTTATCTTTTTCGATTTACAGAAAGAATACACACAGAGACAGATATTTACATTTACATTCTCATCATAACCCAACTCAGATGGGTTACATAGCCAAAACTCTTTTAAATAGAGCAATTAACCTTTCAGATAAGTCACATCTGAAAGAAGAAATAAATCATATTAATAGTGTTTTATTAGCAAATAGTTATAATTATAAATTTATTTAAAAATTCTTATTTCAAGCCCAAAATGGACAAAATAGGAAACAAAAAGATGATAAATCAGCTAATAGGATTTGTTTTCCATATGTAAAAGGAACTACAGACAGTATTGAACTATATTAAAATGCTATAATATAAATAAAGCATTTTCTACTCATCAAAAGATTAGCAATATAATAACCAAGTCTAAGGATTCAATCCCTTTTTAATCCCATGGTGTTTATCAAATCTCATAAGAAAATTGTAAAGCTTCTTAAATAGGTATGAGTAATCGTCACATCACTGTTAGAAGAGATGAGCATGCTAATGCAGGTAAACATCACTCATCAGCAGCAGCACTCTCACTCCATACTATAGATTCAAGTCATAAAATTGATTTTTCCAGTACTTGGATCATATCCAGATGTGATAATCTCTACTAGCACAAAATTAGGGAAGCCATTGAGATACTCAAAAGGTCAGATTGTATCAAGAAGCGAGATAATACATGCAAACTTTCTCCTATTTTGAAAGATTTTTAAAAAAAAAACATTCTTAATTTAACATTTTTGCTATTGGTGAAAGCTTTAACATTTTTTTTCAAATCAGTTATATATCAAATCATATAAATATAGTAAACAAAATACACTGACATAACTCTACAAATATAGCCATTTTTAATTTTGTAGAGTTATTCTAGTGTATATATATATATATATGTTAAAACGTGTATATATATATATATATGTTAAAACGAAGATATATATATATATATATAAGTAGATTAACAAAACAGAAATTTAAGGAAAAAATTGAGAAGGAAAAACACTGATAACTGTTTATGAAAAATTGACAAATGAATTGATACAGAATTTTACATATGAAGATGAATCTACATGAATTAAAATTTAAATTAATCAAAATTTTATTGATATATATAGAGAGAGTGTGTGTGTGCGCATATGTAGCACTTAATGTGTTCATTAAATTATTTAATATATATATAGCACTACTATGTAAATACAAACAGAATTATGATTATGCTAGAGACTTCTCAGTTGTTTTAATTTATATAAAAGCATTATTAAAGATAATAAAACCTAGAATACTTGAACTTTTTTAGCATTTTAAACTCTATACGCTATAATATAACTAATCAAAAGGGCACGATTTTAGATCTATTATTGGTAATAACTGTAATAAAATTGAGGTATCTAGATGAATAAGCGCTTCTCAATCATAACTTTATTATTAACGTAAGCTAAAACAAAACAAAATAATACAATCATGGCAGAAACTTTTAAAGAGGAGATTACATAAATATTTATAAAGAGGTAAAGTAAAAACAGATCTTGTTTGAATAATATTTCTGTTTCTTTTTTTTAACATTGAAAGAAACACGTTTTTATTTGACTGTGTAAAATAATAGACACTAACTTGTTATTTACTAAATTTCAGAGATATATATTTCCTTATTGGTTTTCAGAGATATTAAAATGGACAATTAAAATGAAAGATTTTAACTATAAACATAAATTATAAATGAAAACAGTACATACTTCAATAATGAACTCAATTATAAACAAGTCATAAAAAAGATTTTAAATGAGAAGTATGATAAGTACATTTAACATAAAACACATGTTGAATAATTTTCATATTTAATATTAATTGTTAAATGTCTTTAAAAAATTTGAACTTCGTTTACATTCAACTGTTATTAATATTACACAAATTAGTATATAACCCAATTTTAAGTGGTATTATTTTTCTTTCCTATTCAGATGTTTCTGCCCTACCAGTATGGAAAAAGAACTTGAATTTTTAAATTTGTGAATTTTGAATATAAAGGGACGGTAGGTCATAAATTCAATGTTCACACATCTAAAAATCAATATTCAATTCCCATACTAGTAGTGCCAATAGTAAGACTAAGAACACTTGAAAAAGAAAAGAATACAACTGAAACAGTATATTGTCTATTAATGTGTGTGCTATTTGAAAACTTCAATAATATTTTTAAAAGTCAATTAACAATTAATATTACATATGATTACTAAATATTTGAAAACCAAGCATTCTTCACAAACCTGGAGCTTTAATTGTAAATATAGGGGATTTGAACTCAGACTTTCAAGCACCCACCATCTATCCACACTATCTCATACAACTGATACACATGACCACACACATGTAGAAATGACAAACAATCATCAATATATGTTTTTCATGCCAAACCAGCACTCATCAGTTGATCCAGATTATCATCTTCTGCACATATATATAATCAGTGCTCAGTTTATATTAAGATAGCAAATCTTCATACTTTAATGGACTGGTGGATTTGGTTTTCCATCATCAGATTTTTTAATGATATGGATGGCTGAAAAGTTGGAAGTTGGAGTGGATTGAAGCCTGTCCATTAAAGTGTGAAGATGTGCTATCTTAATATAAACTGAGCACTGATTATATATATATATATATATATATATATATATATATATATATATATATATATATATATGTGTGTGTGTGTGTGTATGTGTGTGTGTGAGAGAGAGAGAGATGATAATCTGGACCAACTGATGAGTGCTGGTTTGGCATGAAATACATATACTGGTGATTGTTTATCTTTTCTACATGTGAGTGGTCATGTGTATCAGTTGTATGAGATAGTGTGGATAGATGGTGTGGTGCTTGAAAGTCTGAGTTCAAATCCCTATATTTATAATTAAAGATCCAGGTTTGTGAAGAATTAAATAATTACATATAAGCTTGTATCCTGCCCATCCCTCTTCTATGTATTTACATGGATATGGTCTTATATATGAGGGGTCAGAGTGACTTCAGGTCAACATGGGCTTGGCAATAATGTTGGCATTAGTATGGGATTTGGTTTTCTATCATCAGATTTTCAGTGATATGGATGGCTGAAAAGTTGGAGGTTGGAGTGAATTGAAGCCTGTGCATTGAATTGTGAAGATTTGCTATATATAAACTGAGCACTGATTATATATATGTGCAGGAGATGATAATCTGGACCAACAGATGAGTGCTGGTTTGGCATGAAATACGTATATAGGTGATTGTTTATTTTTTTCTACTTGTGTGTGGTCATGTCTATCAGTTATATGAGATAGTGTGGATAGACGGTGGGTGCTTGAAAGTCTGGGTTCAAATCACTTATATTTATATGATTACTACTAAAATACCATTATCACAAACATTGGACAAACAATAATAAACATTATATTATTAGTAAAAAAAAATGTACATGTAAATTTAGTAATAAAAACTATGTAAATCCCATAAATGTTTGAATGTTCCTATTTTGGAAGACCATTCTTATATATTTTTTAAAAAATATATACAAAAGCCCGATTTTTTTATTTCAATTTTTTATCAACGATTTCTCATTTCACAAACTTAATAATATCATAGGTATGCACTGCCATTTTTTACCAGATATGTATTTCAAAAACAATCTTCCCATTCACTGGTCAGATAATACAGACAATAAATTGGACATATTTATATATGTGTTAATAGAACAATATTTTTTTTTCCAACACATTATTTTCTTATAAAGCAAAGGTCTTGTTTTTCATGAATGGGCATTAGTTGAAATTGAAAACAAATAATAACCTTATAAATTAAAAAAAAAAACGAACAATTTTAAATATATTAAATGAAAAATTATTTATTTAAAGAAGATTAGTGAATCAGTAAAAAAAAAAAAAACTATAAAAAATACCAGTAATATAAATTTTAATTTATTTTAAAACGCCTGTCTTTTAACTTTAATTTACTTTTAAACACCTGTTTGCTTTTTTTATTTATAAAGCATACGCAGAATATATAGCAGAATCAATTACGTCAATCTTTCATCTCTGTTTTTAAGAAGAAAGTCTTTAGAATTGTTATATTTATATTTTATAAAATCAAAATCTCAGATAATTACATATATTTGAAGATTACAAAACATAATGAGTACGTAGTTAACCCAATGTGATAAAGATTTATCCCTCTTACGTGAACAATTTTTTTTTTTTTATCTATAAATGAAATTATAGCAAAAGGTCTGAATAATAGATTAAAAGGCAGAATGTATTACTCTTTGGCTAATAATATATTTTATCACAATTTACTAAAATATTAACTGTATTTTATAAGTATTAATATTATTAAATGATTTGCATCAAATTTGTCTATCCCTCCTCTTTTTATGCTAGGTGATCTACATCTAAAATATATTAATATAGCTATTTTAATAAGGAAATATATTGGGACCCATATTGTTTAGTAGGGGGATGTTATTCTAAAATTAGGTTTTATGCTCATGATGTAAATATATTCAAAGTTATTCATAATAATAGAGATTTGCTACAGTTGTAAAATAATGGTAGATACGTTTACATAAATATTCAGGGAATGTTGGTAAATTCTAATAAATATAAAATGTTTTCATATAAAAAATGAGCTTGATTGTTGCAAATAAAATGTTAATGAATATGTATGAAACCTTTTAGTTATTAATTAAAGGCATATAAAATATTTTTAACAAACCATATAATTATTTTATTCCAAGCATCATTAATACCCATTTTACATTTTCAATTTAGGTTAAGGAATGGAATGAGATCAAATTTATTATATTCTGATAAATAATAATAATTTATTATCAAAATGAAAGTTGGAAGCTTAAATCCAGTGAGAACAAAAAATCTGTCAGAATATAAGCAGAATGCAGGAGGGATAATAAAAACTTTGAATTTATATTTCAAAAGATTTATTCTAAGATCCACAGATAATAACAAATATACTAATATTATCAAATCTTAGATTAATTAAAAACATTTTTTTTTAAATATATATATTCTAATAAAATTAAAGCTATATAAAATTATTGTTGATATTTTAACAATAAAAGAGTTTTCAATTTAATAACATTTTTTATTTATCTATAGCAGATATCAATATATTTAAAAATGCTACTCTATGTAAAATCTCAGACAAGTTTAGCAAATTTTTAATAAATATTAATATTAGTAAATTATCAAAACAAAATTTAAAAAAAAAATAACTCTATATATTTAATTATTTAATAAACTAATATTTTTTTCCTTTTTGCAATACAAATATATATGCAAAAGTTATTTGCAATAACTAATTTCAATAATGAATTACATTATCTTTGAACTGTCATTGTTTTGTTTTTTTTAATTTTATGCCTTTTTTTTTATTATTTATTTAGTGTTTTTATAGTTATTATTTTTTATTTCATTTATTTATTTATTAATGTAACATTTTTAATAACTATGTTATTTATCATTGTTTTGTCTATAATCTTTATATATATATATATATATTGTAATAATCTTTATATATATATATATATATTGTAATGGGCACAGACAATGTTACATTGTTTTTTATTAGTAAACATGAAAAGAATAAAAGTTCACAAATAAAACTTCCTTTTTAAGAATTAAAAATTGAAAATTAAAATTCGATACTAAACTCATATATATAAAATCGCACAGATGAAAAAAATTATTAAAATAAAACTTTATTAAAAATAGAAAAAATATTTTAAAAGCAAAAACTTAAAAAGATTTAGAGATAAAAATATATCTTTACTTTTGGAAAACACATTAAGTAATCAGAAAATGGAAATGATTGTTTTAATTAGTTAAATGTAAACTAGCCTTGGGCATTTAAATGTATAAGCAATGGTCAGATAAGAGAGAAAAACAATGGAATCGGACCTCAGCGAAAAGACCATAACATCGATGATGTAATGTCAATTGAATCCTTAAAATTAATATAAAAGGAAAAGTTTGGAAATTATTAGTTAGTTATTACAAGAGGACAGATATGTGTTAGTGCGGAGTTGGAGGTGAAGGAATTGAAAGATGCACTTTCAATTCCTTCAGTTGTTAAAGAAAAAAAATGAAACATTGTTTTCTACATTGAGGACCAACTAAAGTAAAAAACCTCCGGATTAATAAATGAAACGGCCAACAGAATACCAATCTTTTTAGGACAGTGTGGGAATTCACATTCAAATGGCATGCAACGGATAAAGCTGGACATTTTAAAAATCATAAGAACTTTATATTCATTTGAAAACAATAAGAACTCTAAATTCTAAACCTTTTAGTAAATAATACAAATAGAATCCTATTGACCAACGTAAATTAATATTAATAATGTTATTTGATGTAATTTTTTTTTATTTAAAATCATTTCCATTTAGTTTTGTTGTTCTTTTAAGTTTTTATTATGATTTTTGTTTTTCGTTAGACTAAATTATATAAATGTTAAAGTTAAGTCAGGCGTGAATGGCTATATAGATTTGTAAAGTTATGTTAGGGGAGGGTAATCTTAGGTTATTTGTTTCGTAGTTGAATTAGGTCAATGGATTGGATATATTGGTGTAATTAGTAGATGTAGTATGAGGTTCACTACAGGTAGAATCACTGTATATGCCATACAAAACCTTTTTGCCTATGGATGGGATTGTAAGTCAGCAAAAAGGGCCACGGTCCCTTCCTATGGAGTTTTTATTTTATTGTTCTTCTTGCCATACAGATGTAATATTCCTGTATTGGACAAGAGTCAATGTCTTCTCTAACTATACTGTTCAGATGTCCATTCCTGACAGTAGAGTATATTGTGCTGTTGTATTTTCATACTACATTGAATACATCAATGTATCAGATGGATTGATGCCGGTTTGACTGTGAACTTTTGGCCTAAGGTTAAACAAGGATAGAATATTTTCTTTTTCAAATGCAAATCTGTGTAGTCTATTCATACTTGACACTCTAAATAAAAATGTATTAAAATTAAGTTGGGTATAGACGCTTATATGGATTCATTAACGGTTACTTATGTTTGTTGGTTTTCATATTCAATTAGAATATTAAGTTATTGGTGTCTCTGCGGCATCTTATGATGAATGCTATTGGGTTTCTTATAAACTTCCCTCTGCAATTCCACCAATGATTTTATATTTTGATCGTTTATGTTTCTTTTGAAATGTTTTTGTCCGTGTAATCTATGTAACCGATCTATACTCAACATTAAAAACACATTTTATAAATCCATCTGTGCGAACTTATAAAATTTAAAATGTAAACTTATAAAAATTAAAATGTAAAATCAAATTCTAAAATCAAGTTAAAATTATAAAGTAAAAGTAATGTTAAAATGATTCAAAATTTATATGTGCGTTAATAAATGTTTGTGTGTATAATTACTGGCAGTGGCTTATTTTATTCTTTTTTTAAAAAAAATATTCTTAGATAAAAATTTATAAAATATAAATCTCTGCTATTCCACTGAGCTAGTGACAATGGGCTAATGACTGGAATCAAAATATATAAAATATTTTTTTTTAAACTTACATATTTGCCTACTTTATAATTTTTTCTAGGTTCAAATGCGTAGATGGCGCCCTGTATTGCAGATTACGTTAAGTCACTATTCTCTGGATCATTACAATATATATATATAATATTAATTATATATATATTCATTTCTTTTTTGAGAGGCAAAAAAGATTATTTGAGCTGATAAAATAATTTGAATTAGTTATGTTAAAGAATATTAACAATATATTTTTATTTATTATATATATTGAAATATAGAATAAAATGAGTAAACAATGGTAATAATAAAGAAAAATATAACATATAATCATTTCAATATATATATAATATATATATTAATATATACTTATCCCGTTATATATATATATATATTAAGTAGACTTTAATCACACACAGTAAATTAAAGACAGTATTAAAATATATGTCACAAAAATGTACAACTTTTACATAACAGTCTAAAATGCAGAAATATTTGGCTTCATGAACCTATATGTTTGTGTCTCATTTTTTTATTTTTCATTGTTTAAACTTAAAAATTTGTGATATTAATTTATATTTAGTTTCATAACAATGTATTTTATGTATATTAATGATATAAATCTCATTAAAGTTCATGACATACATCCAAAATTGAAATACTAAAATAAATTATGTTAAGACAATGACAATAAATAGCGAACAATTTAAAATGTAGGTCAAGTAATAATATTTGACTATAGTACATACATGCCTCATTAATTACACTTTTCCTTAGAAAGAAAATTTAATATGAGGACAATACTTTATAACAATTTTGATGGCAATACTGACGTATTTATTAAATACTGCCTAATGCTATATTAGTAAGTAATAAATAAATAAAAATTCATATAACATTACAATATTTAGCCAAAAAAAACTAAACTTTATTGAATGTCTTCCACAACCATGGTTTTATCTATTAACAAATAGACCTTTTCAAGTAAAATTCAGCTAATCATATCATTATCATTCACTTCTAAATCCAAGTTTGTTTAACACCAATAGATGAAAATAAAGAGTCTATTTCTTTGTCATATGCCATCAATTAGTACATTGATTTCTAAGAATAGTTTTTTATTGGATGATATGAAAAAGGCCTAAATTTAAACCTATTACTAAATGGTTCAAAGCAGTTAATTGGTCTTAAAACTATTCCTGGAGTAGTTTATAAGTTTTCTTGTAATTGTCATAAAATTTGTATAGGCCAGAGTAAATTAAGACTTAATAAAAGAGTTAAGTTTATAAATGTAGAATTACAAATAAATATAATAACTCAGCTTTGTATATTCATGAACTCAATACATGTCATAACATATTATTTGACAATTTAAAGAAGAGTAGAAAAAACTTTGATGATAAAATATTTTGAATCTGAGGACATCAATCCCATGAAAACATTTTTTGGAAATTGTGGTTTGAGGTAAATGATGGAAAGGCTATTTTCTTTAATATATATAGGTGGTATGTTTAGTTGAATTTCACTTGAAAAGGTCTATTTATTAGATAAAATCATGGTTATATAAAAATTTAGTAAAGCTTAGTTTTTTTGACTAGTGTAATTTTATATGAATTCTTATTTGATATATTTGTAGAGGTTGCTATTAACTGAAAGGAGACCCTTTGATTCCTCTTGGAGGCCTAAAGGAACTGAGGAAGGCAAATTCCTAATGTCCACTCCATACGTTCTTGCCGTTGCAGCTGTTATTACTATGTGATTATTCATATAGTATACGAACATGGATGGGCTGCTCACCAACAGGCATTAGCCAGCGTGGTGAGTTTATTGACTTTTTACCTCTGAGTTTAAGAATAATTTTTCAATATATACAATCATTACAGGCAAAAATAAATCATGGCCCTTATTCCCAGGAGACTGTAAAGTCACCAACCAAGGCAGTGATTGGTGGCCGAAGGTGCAGGGTGCTAAGAATCCCCGGATTGTGGACACAGGCTGTCATTTGATAACAACTTTTATTTAGGTACTTACAACTGCAGATCACTTTCAAGTGAAGGTAGATTGCAAGAGTTACAAGAAGAACTGTCTTATATTAAATGGGACATTATTGGACTTTGTGAAGTTAGAAGAAAAGGTGAAGAAACAATTGATTTAAAAAGTGTACATATACTCTACTATAAAGGCACAAGTATTGAAAATACAAGTGAAGTAGTATTTATTATAAATAAAAATAGAAGAATAACATTGTGGAGATTGATGGTGTATCAGACAGAGTGGCAAGATTAGTTTTACAACTTAATAGCAGATACCAAATGCAGATAATTCAGGTTTATGCCCCAACAAGTTCTCATAATGATGACGTTATAGAAGATTTTTATATGGATGTACAAAAGGCTTTGATCAGAGTAAACAACATTTTAAAATTGTTATGGGAGACTTTAATGCTAGAATTGGTAAACAAATGAAAGATTAAAATGCTGTAGGTAGTTTTGGTTATGGTAATAGAAATGAGAGAGGACATAGACTTGCAGAGTTTGCAGAAAAAGAAAAACTTTATATTATGAATTCTTTTTTTGAGAAAAATATTAAAAGGAAAATGGACATGGAAGCATCCAAATGAAGGTACAGCAGAATTGGATTATATTTTGACTAACAGAAAATACATATTTCAAGATTGTAATGTTCTTAATAAATTTAACACAGGAAGTGATCACCGATTAGTAAGATGTAAGATACATGTTAATGGAAAACTATAGAGACAAAAATTATTAAGAAAAACAATATTTACAGTTGATATTCCTAATCTTCAGAAACATTCTAATGAATTTAAATTAGAACTTACAAATCGGTTTCAAGTATTAGTAGATTTTGAACATGGTTCAGATTTGAATGACATTAATAGGAAAATAAGCAATACACTTTTGAAAACTGCAACAAAGATAGTTGGTCAAAAAAGCAGCAATTGACCAGTAAAATTTCTACTGAGACTAGAGAATTTATAAAGAAAAGAAGGAATATGAGCATATAAAAGAATGATGCATTAAAAAAGATTGAATATCTCGAAATTTGTAAAATGGTGTGGAAAAGAATTGAAAATGATATAAGAAAGTATAATTGTGAACTAGCAAGAAAAGCTGTAGAAGAGAATAAAAGTCTAAAGAGTGCAAAACAACATTTTGGTATTGGTAGAAAATTTATATCTGCAATAAGAAAAAAAAAGATTGCATTATTACTAAAAAGAGAGATGACATCATAAAATGTGTAAAAGACTTCTATCAAGAATTATATAGTAATAAAGAACAAGTGACTCCTATACATATTATATCTTCCAAATTGCCCAGAATTTTGAATGAGGAAGTGAGACATGCAATTAAATTTATGAAGAAAAGGAGGTCTCCAGGTAATGATGGAATTGTAATTGATGTATTAAAAAAAGCAGGTGAAGAAATATAACAAATTTTAGCAAAGTTATATACCAAATGTCTAAATCATAAAGATGTATCAAATGATTGGAATAATACAGTATTAATATTAATATTTAAAAAAAGGTGATAAAGAAGATATTAGAATTTATAGACCTATCAGTCTTTTATCAGTTTTATACAAATTTTTACTAAGATAATTACAACTCATCTACAGAAAACCCTGGATTTCCACCAACCAAAAGAACAAGCTGGGTTTAAAAGGGGTTTTAGTACAGTTGACCATATCCAGATATTGAGAGAAATTATAGAAAGGACAAATGAATATGAGTTGCCATTATGCTTAGTATATGTAGACTATGAAAAGGCATTTGATTCTATAAACATTTCTTCAGTGATTAAAGCATTGGATCATCAAGGTGTAGATTCAGGATACTGTCATATTTTGAAGAATATTTATAAAAATGCAACAGCAACAATTAGATTACATAATGATAGTAGGAAAATGAACATTGAAAAGGGTGTAAGACAGGGTGACTCTATATCTCCAAAACTTTTTACAGCAGTGCTGCAAGAAGTATTTTATGGATTAAAATGGGAAGCTAAAGGAGTAAAAGTAAATGGAGATTATTTAAGTCATTTAGATTTTGAAGATGATGTAGTTGTTTTTGCAAATAATGCTTTAGAGCTACAGGGAATGTTGCAGGACTTATCAGATAAAAGTAGGAAAGTAGAACTAAATATAAATGTTAAAAAGACTAAAGTAATGTTTAATAGATTTTCTGAAAATATAAAAATAAAGATTGATTTTGATGAATTAGAAGAAGTTAATAGTTACAAATACCTTGGTCAGATTATTAATACAGATGGAAATATAATGGATGAAATTAATCATAGAATTAAACTTGGTTGGAGTGCTTTTGGTAGAAATAACTTGATACTAAAAGGAAATATGCCTATGTGTTTGAAAAGGAAGTTTTTTTAATAAATGTGTTTTGCCAGTTCTAACTTATGGATCTGAGACTTGGACAGTTAATAGAATAGCAATACAGAGACTTCAGACCACTCAAAGAAGTATGGAGAGATGCATGTTAGGAGTAACAAGAAGGGATAGAAAATGCAATGTGTAGGTAAGAGAACAAACAGGTGTTACTGACCTCATTAAAAAAATTAAAAGACTGAAGTGGAGTTGGGCTGGACATATTGTTAAAAGAGATAATAACAGATGGACAATTGAAATTTTAAATTGGATTCCAAGAGATTGTAAAAGACCCAGAAAGAGACCACATGTGAGATGGATGGATGAAATAAGAGGGTGTGCAGGGGCGATGTGGAGAAGGAATTCTAAAGATAGGAAAATATCGATTGAACTTGGAGAGACCTTCATTCTGCAGTGGATTGATAATGGTTGATGATGATGATGATGACTTGTATAAATGTGTTTTCAAAAATTATTAAGGTTTATTTTTTAATCACATCAATTTATTATTAATCTCCAAGAGAATAAAAATTTATTGTAATATCAAAATATGGATTTAAATCAAATACTGACTTTTGCTATCATCAAGGAAATAAAAGGTAAATGAGGGTTTACTGACTCTGACAAAATTATCAAACATAAAAAAGCATAATTTTTTTTAGTTTGTATAGAACTTCTGTAGGAAAAATAAAGGCTGAGCTAAAAATAAAGTTTATCAACAATGAAGTGTAACCTGGCAATAAATATTATAATAACTATATGACAAATATTATTATTAACAGAGGGTATTAACATATATTTATCTTATATTTAATATTATTATATATTATTTGATAATTCCAGCTGTATTTATATGTATATAAACACACTTATATGCTAACCTAAATGACTGTGAAAAATGTAAGAGCTATTAACTCTACTCAGTACATGTTTCACCCTTAGAAATTGGATCAGCCATTATTCATACCTTTTATTGTTCTTTTTACAGGAACCAAATACTTTGTAAATTTTCATCTTAATCTTAAATATTACTAGGCAAATTTGGATACTGTAAATTCTCAATATTTAATACTGCAACTTCTGAGGTTGATATTTTTATTTATAATATCTCTTCAAATACTCAAAATACTATATTTAGAACAGTATATGACTATAATCATACTTTGTCATTCTGCTTTTAACCTAAATTTTGTAAACCTATATTTGTATAACAAATCCTGCTAATTTGGTAGTTAATAAATTAGATCACTAACATTGGCAATTAACTCTAATCCACCAATAATAATGGTGGCCATTAACATACCCTATTCCAGATTTGTCACAAAATATTTACATCTGATTAATAAGAATATCATAAGTGCAGAAGGTTTCTTTGCTAGTGGGTCTATAATTTTTTATAAAAACATTCTTTTTATTGATATTTTCTTCTATTCTCCTGATCTTCATGTTATGATAACCCTTTTCTGTATCCCGTCTCTTTTTCCAATCATCTAGCACTCAATGTTAAGTTAAAATTAGGCATGCAATAAAAATCAGTGCTCTCATTTAATAACACCACTAGACTCTTTCTTAAAACCTCTGATCCTGAGGCTGTGGTTTAAGGTTATATATATATATATATATATATATATATATATATATATATATATATATATATATATATATATATATATATATTGAAAAAAAATTAACATATTTTCCTTAAATCTGTGGAATCTTGGTTATCTCTCATTAACATAACATGATCAGACATTTTGCTTGCAAAAACAAATCTCCAGACAGATTGCTAAAAGAATTGGGTTAGTTGGATCTCAAACTAAGAAACACTCCTACTGATTTATTCTCAATAGCCTCAATTATGTTTCACAAGAAAAAGTACAAGCTGATACAACTTTTAATGTCAGTCCAACTGTTTTTCAAGAAAGCAAAAGTCTTTTTTTTGCCATAATAGGCTTAAAAAGTTAAATCTGCTTCATGCTGAATTTTCCTTCTTTTTCCATTTTAAATTCTGCTTGCAGAACTTTCCATCTCATAAACTGCTCTCTTCAAACTTTTTTGATATCACTGAAAAAGATCACATTACCTATTGTAGACAGTACAGATTAGAGAATACATATTATTCAAAAATTTTTATTAGCACATTTGAGCGTTTATATGATTACAATACTATACACCGTATTAAGACATCTTTCAAAACATATATACACTATAGAACAGCTTTATTCAGTCTCACTAGTCATTTTTGAAAAAAGATGTCCTTCCCACACCATTTCAAAACCTTAAATTTATGTCACCACTTATCAGCAAAATCATTGAATCCCTTATTAAGGCTAAGATACAACATCTGATTGTTCCCTCCATATTTAAAAACAGTTTACCAAGAAGGAAAGATCCACATCTTAAGAATAGCACTATTTAAGATGATAACAAATGAGAAAAAGCAACTCCTATTATTGATCAATTGGACATGCCTTTTTTTGATTCTGTGCCAATAAAAACTTTTAGGAGTGCTCAACCAACACAAAATTGCAATACCTTTATTAAATATATTGACCAACTGCTAATCAGTAGAAACATACATATAACTCTAAATTGAAATTTTCTCCTAGGTTCAATCTTCATAATTTTATCCCTCAGGATTCTCTCCTCAATTATTTATGTTTTATAGCATACATTAACCTATTTTATTTGAAATAGTAAACAAATTACCTTATACTTCTTATAAACCAATCAATCAGCCATATTTCATATATGAATGACTTTACAATCTTCCTTCTTTCCAAAATATTTCTCCCCAAATTCTTTTTTATACTAGAACATTATTCTCAAGCTTTTTTCTTTAAGTTTTAATAAAGTTACTTCATAAGCATTATATATTCTTACTGGCAAACAGACATCTTCTATTTACTTTATCTCTCCATATAAATGTTTAAACTTTTCAATTCATTTTCTCCTCAATTCATTAAGGCGAATAACACAAAATACTATTCTGGCTTTACTTTAAAAGTTCATAAAATCATTTCAAAAACTTATTACTAAAATTTCCATAATCAACATACTAGTATTCCCAAAAATCAAAGTAAACTCTCTATGTACTTGAATCATTTGGAGCAACAACAAAAAATAAGTATAAAAAAGTGCAGAAACAACAATATTCCACTGGTCTCTTCTTACATTGTGTTTCTACATTTTACTGTCAGAAAGCAATCAATATATTCATCAAACTTATTGTCTCCTTTCCTAATATAAAATTATATATTTTTGTAACTTCTATATACATTCTATTTTTTATTTGGAACAGATTCATAAATATTTTATTCACTTTCATATACAAATACACTTGTTCCATTTTCACATTTATTGTAAAAAAAAAATCAAGTATTTGGAGACCCATAACTTAACAATTAACTTGATCCTAAGAAAATTTCCTATTTTTTTCTTACTATTTCTAATATGCTACTAAACAGAATGCAAGTTCTGACATTTAGAGACAAAATACTTAGATTTCCTAATAAAAATCAACATTAAAACTTTACACATTAGAACCTTTCTATTTGGAAGAATAGCATTTGCAAATATTCATGCAATGTGCTCTCTATATATGAAGGAAAAGAAAACACTTATATTTTGTTTACCAATGCACTGTCTTATGTATATATGCTTCTCTTATAGCATCTATTACACAAACTCTATCTTCTATGTTAGCTATCCTGATTAAAAATATTCAAAGAGAACTGTTTTCTAATATATGATTAATAGTATTCATATCATTTAGCTTTTGGTCTCTGAGATATTTTATTTTTAACCTAAAAATTCTCAAACTTAAATTGGTTGTTAAAAAATTAAACAGAAATCAGGCCCTGACTTTTATTGATATTGTAGTAGTCACTAGAATCTGATCTCATTTCCAGCGCCATTGTGATATACAGACGTAATTTAAATTTTTTTTTAAGTTTTTTTTAAAATTATATTTAACAACTTTGATTTTATATATATATTTCATCTTCTTCATACCATTAATCTGTGTGAAAAAATATTTTAATTAGCTTCTTTCATTTGCAGTTTTCTTTATGTCAATAATGGTATAATATAACTAATTTATTTATTCCTTTTGTTTGTTTATTGAGTAACACTTTTTTTATGCTTAATAAAGTTTTATTTTAAAAGTGTTATCTCTGAAAAACCTCTTTAAGCTGTGTTTAAACAATAAAATTAGGCTTTATCGTCATTAACAGAATTACAATGATTCATTGAAATTCAAGATTGCTGTCAATGAATGCTCTTCTGTGATAAACCTATTTATCTAATCTAACTTTTGTATGAAAAGCAGATTTTTCTGATCAGAAGAATCTTCTAACGCAGTAATCAAGCAACGAACAAACAAACGATCAACATTATTACTCGTTTACAATCAGTTTTCATTAATATATATAATAGATTGTTTTGCAATACGCATATATATATTAGAAAATAAAGTTACAAAGTTCTAGAGAGATTCGAACTCAGACTTTCACATGACCCACTACTCTCAGTGACATCTCATATTGCTGACCCACCTGATCACACACACAAACCATGGCTTTAAACGTTCCATCATCAGATTTTCAATGAAATGGAAGGCTGAAGAGTTATGAGTTGGAATAGTTTGAAGCCTGTCCAATAAAGTATGAGGATTGGCTATCTTAATATAAAGCTGAGCACTGTTTATATATATATTGAAGCAGTCAGATCTTAGTTCGATCCTAGCTTCATGACATCTAGCCATAAGCCCACTTCAAACCCACAGTACTAACCTTAAATTTCCGATGCAATGGGGCTTTATATGTTCAATCCATGCCAATTTGCATAAAGAATAACTTATTTCATAAATGCGTATTAAAATTAATTAGTTTCAGATTTAAATTGATCAATTCTATTAATGAATTCATGATAGAATTATTCATGAATTTATATATTATAACTGCATGGATTGTGTGTATATATTTGTAAATTTTAAATATATATAATTGTTCGAAAGTTTCATTGCGTCGGGAATGTTTGATTTTATTTTTAAATAATTTGCTAAAGTTTTATTGATTAAAAGCTACATTCTTTCAATAAGCTTTCAGATTTTCCCTTTCCAAAAACAACAGTTAGAAAAAAAGATAAGGATTTCCTAATTAAAATCATTTTCTGATTTTAAGAATTTATTTTCTAATTAGAAAATGAATTCAAGTTAATGAGTTTGAAAGCCTTATCGAGGGAATGTATCTAAAAACAACCAGCAAATCTAAAAACATTGATAATGAAAGAAGTGCTAGCCTGAAGGCATCAGAGGACAGTATATATAGCTCAGAAAAGTTTGGAGAAGGGGGAAGCCATCTTTGTTGTAGAGAAGTGCAGTAAACTCTATGCATTTTAAATCATGAATTTAAATAGTGTTTCGATTATGGTGAAGGGCTAGAACATCAGGAATCTGGCTATGGTTCCTGAAGCCCTTAGAGAATCTTCAATGAAGTTGCTAAATTCTTTCCAGACAAATCATGCTGCCAAAATCAAATAAAATTATGTTCAAGTAATCAACTAAATGCGTGCCTACGTTTTTACCAACTTGGACATGTAACCTAAGGATCCAGCCTGGAAGAAATGGGCAATATATATATTTCTATAATGAACCTTAAACCTTCTGGCCAGTTCCGAACTTTACTTTACACTCCCTTTAAGAGCTCTTCTCATTTATAATGTAATAATCATTGTAAAACTCTTTTATTTATGCTTTTTAAATTAGTAATTCTCTCAATCTCCAGTCTTTAAATTTAACTTTCCTTCATTACTATGGCGATTCGTTTACTATATATATATATATATATTTATCATGTGATTTATTAATGTCATTTATTTTTAATTATATGCCAATAATCTTTCAACTAGATGATCTTTTTTGTTTCCTTTGCCTTGTGCAAATAATAATATATTAATTCTAATAGTAATTCTCACCCATTAGAACTAGATTTACCGTTCTATCAATTATCGAGTCGAAAGAAATTATTAAATGTGTGTTATTTTTATAATTGGCTAATAATAAATTATTAGCTCCATTTTTAATCTATGCCCCAGCTATTTTTTGTATTCACCAATATGTATTTATTCATATATAATCTTAAAATGTTTTTATTGCAAAAGGGCTGATAAAGGAACAAATATATTCTAATTTAACTTTGTTATTTAAGATTCAGGAAGGGCACGATGATTGGGGCATAATTCATATGATTTACAAATACTTTAAAATGATTTTAGTTAAAAACTACTTTGACTTTAATTAAATTGATCCAGTCATCATGTAGAGCATTCTATATGGGTTTTAGCATTCAAACAATGACTATCAAGTCATCATCTTTGAACATTGCTGATGTAGGGCAATCTTCTGCTCCATTAGGCTGGTCGGTGATAATATTTCTGTTATTTTAAATTATCGAGGAAGAAAGCACTTCCTCACCTGTTCATATTAATAAAAGGGCATAAGACTTGTCAGATTCAAGCCACCATAGGACTTTGATCATCGACTAGCTATCGTCTTTCAATTTCACTTTATAGCTCAAAATTCGTCAGCACCATTGCCTCTCTGTTCCGGTAAAGCCCACTCTGATGCTCCTAATTTGTGATGAAGTGATTTCAATTAAAGTCGAACAAATTCTCAGTTATATTTAATTAAATAAGTTTTTCAATCAAGATTAAAGTTATGCCCTAAAATACGTATCTTGCTCTTCATGAATGGATTTGCGAATGTGAAAATAAATATCACATTCTTTCGTATAAAATTTGAGTAAAAATTTCCTTTACTAATGAATACCTTTATCTGCCTTTTATTCCTTGTTGGGGGCATAGACATAGACTTTCAAATATGGCGTAATATTCATTGGCATATAATGAGGACCGCCACTCTTATTATAAGTATAAATTTTGTTTAAGGACTAGAATTAATTAACTTAATCTTTATTTAAAATTTAAACCAAACAAATTATTATTATTAAATATTTTCTAAACACACTTGGTTTTTTAGTTCTTAATTCTTTCATAATTATTTTAATGTTAATGCTCATTGTCTGTGTTGGCAACCCAAACATATACATATGATTCGATTTAAATTTATTTTTATTCAGTTTATTATCAGATATTAATGTCAGTTCAGGAGTCTCTGATCCTCATCAACCATTGAACTAGTTTCTTGGCACATAGCACTGTGCCGTCAATATAGATTTCTACTAATCTGAGCAGTTGAGTTGGGTTTGAATTCAGTTTTGAACTGCCTGAGTTTGGATCTGACTTGCAGTTCTTTTGGTGGGTTTTTTGACTGGTACAGTATATATATATATATATGTGTGTGTGTGTGTGTGTGTAAGGATAGTAATCTGGACCAACTGATGTTTGCTAGTTTAGCATGAAATAGATATATCGGTGATTATTTATCTTTTTCAACATGTGTGTGATCAGGTGGGTCAGTAATATGTGATGGCACTGAGAGTAGTGGGTCGTGTGAAAATCTGAGTTCAAATCCCACCTCTATTACATATATAAATGCAGGCTTTAGCCTGTGCAATGTATTAATGTTCTGGAGAATAACATTATTTTATGTATATTTTTCTTAACTAATATCAGTTCTCATAAGTATTTTGAAAATAGGAAGATCAAACGATCGTATTTCATAAAAAAAATTAGGAAGGAAATCATGAATCAATTTCAAAACAAATGTTTTTAATGAATCTTTTAGATTTCTGTTCAAACCTTTCATACTATTTGTTTTTAATAAACAATTGTCTTTAGAAATCAATGTACAGTTTAAATTTTAAATAAAAAAACTTTATTATAGGTAAAAACATAATTAATTGACCATATATATAAACAATTATTTCTCTATGCAAAGCTTAATTCTATAAATATGTAGGCAGTAAACAAAGTCAAATTAGAGAGAACTTTTGAAACAAGTGGAGATTGATGGTGATGAAGATAAAAACATTCAATACAAGTGTATCAATTTTATAATTTTCCATAACTATTTATTTGCTGGAAGTTTTATAGGACAAAAAAAACAGTAACCCCTTAAAGCTGTTTACCATTGGGTTTTTTTTACTACAGTGTAATTAATAAAACTATGCTTTCCAAATAAAAGTTATATGATTTTTCTAATCAATTTACCAGACCAGCTAATGGTAATGTAGGTTTATATAAAACTGGATTTTCAAGATATCATATTTATTCACTTTTGGATGATACTAACCATTAAAATATGATAAAAATTGAAAATGATTTAGCCTTTGTAAAATGTGTTATCAGAAAATAAATTGATTAGTGTTTGATGTTGTTTGTAAACCATATGTGAAAAGTTTTTTAATTGCCTTAGCTATAATACTTAGGCTCACTGTAACATTTTTGATTAATTTTATTTTATAATTTACAGACACCTAGTTTCCAAACTCAATATTCTTTATATTTTATGCTGCAAATAATAGCTAATTACTTTTCTTTACATGGTATTACTACAATTTTATAGCCTTTTCATATAACATTCTGTTTTCTTAAATTTAATCTATATTAAGAGTTTTCTTTATGTAAACAGTATTATAATAATTTTAAAATGTCCAAAGATTATGAGAAATTACTACAAGCTAATTCAAAATTATCTTTATAAAATAAAAACAAGAAAAACTAGCTGTAAATACAGGTCTAATTGTTTACTTTTTGATCAAAACAATATATATATATATATATATATATATATATTTGGGTACACAAACAATATATATATATATATATATATATATATATTTGGGTACACACTGTGTATTATTTTGCATTACAATCCAATATTTCAACAGACTAGCAACCACCATTATCAAGATTAACTTTTGAAAAAACAATCATTAGATCTCAAAGAATAACATGACTCAGTGTGAGATGAGAAGTGAGATTCAACTTGAAGTAGTTCGGTATTCACAGTATGAGGTGTATCAAAATGTTTATTTCCTTCAGTTTTTTCACCTATTAATGTCAAGTTAATATAAGATAAAATGATAGGTTTCCACATAGCTGGAATATGTTGTGCTTTATCAGGACTATTTAAACCAGTAGGTTTCTTTAATATTTCATGGTTCTTAAATCATATCTTTCCAAATTAGCAAGTATTTTTGTATTGTCAAAATCAGGTTTGTGACCAATTTCTAAAAAAATGGGAAGTAAAAACTGATGTGCTAATTTTTTGATTAAAAGCATTACTATGTTTCTTAATTCTGACATTTATTCATCTATTAGAATGACCTACATACCTTATAGAACACTGCAAACATGGAATTTCATAAACTCCTTAGTATTCCATAAATATTCTGTCTTTAGGTTTATATTAAATATTAATAGGGCTGACAAACCACAATGTATTTCAGCTATGTGGAAACCTATCATTTTATCTAATATTAACTTGAAATTAATAGGTGAAAAACTGAGGGAAATAAACATTTTGATAAGTCTCATATTGTGAATGCTGAATTAATCCAAGTTAAATCTCACTTCTTATCTCGCACTGAGTCACATTATTCTTTGAGATCTAATGATTGTTCTTTCAAAAGTTAACCTTGATAATGGTGGTTGTGAGTCCATCGAAATATCAGATTGTAATGCAAAATAATACATGGTTCGTACCCAAAAATATTTTTTTATCTACATCATATAACCATGAAAACATTATATATATATATATATATATATATATATATATATATATATATATATATATATATATATATATATATATATATATATATATATATATATAATCCTGTAACATCAGTATATTAATTACTTATGCATTTTAATTGGTCTAATCATTTTATAAAAGAAATTTCACTTTTTAAAGTATTATTTATTCTATAAAATAAAATTTTATTGATAGGCAAATGATTATTGTTATATTGGTAATTTCTTTTCCCATTATTATATAAACTTTTATTACTTGCATTTTAAATTATTTTAGATAACATACTAAAGTAATTGACTAATTTGTTGCTAAGGGGGTCATATGATATTTCATTACCAAGTCTGACAGATTTCAGTTTTGTTCTAAGATTTTTAGTACCAAAATATTCATATAAACTAATATTTACTTCATTTGATTTTTAACATAAATATTATCATTTTTATCTCTATGTAAATTATTGTGTTTTATTTGGATTTTGGGTCATGTGAAATGCTAAATATTATAGAGATTCAAATATTTTCATTGCATATTTTTGTACAAGTTTCAGTTTTAACATTGTTTATAATGAAATTAGTTGAAAGATAATTCCACTTCAATTGAACACATGATTTTTTTAATAATGGTATTAAGTTATACTAAAATTATTATTACTTTTTAAAATAATTTCTTACATTTAATATCCATTTTAATTGCATAAAATAAATTCACTTTTCCAATAAAATAAAAAGCCCAAAAACAGTTTATATATATATATATATATATATATATATATATATATATATATATATATATATATATATATTACATAAAAATAATTTATAAGGAGTAACTATTATTTACTTAATGCCTTAAGCATTTGAACATAATGAGTAAATATTTTCAGAATTCCTAAGAAAAAGTTTACTCAATGAAATAAATGCTTAAACAAAATAAATTAAAAATTGATATACTCAACTACTTAAAAAATCTCAAGTCCTACTTTGTTCAAACTTTAGACTATGGCTTTGATAAGTGGTTCACTTACTTTGATATTATAAAGACCTTTAACTATCAGATGCCCAGTATAAAATCATATGATTTTGCTAGGTCACTCAAACTTCATTAGCCACTAGTAAACATTATTATTACTTGCAGTTATTATTTGAGTGATATAATAAAACCCAGAAACCACTTTTTTCATTATCAGGACCTATAATAATAAAAACTTATTGTTGATAAAAATTATTTACAGAGATGATCAAGACAAACCGCTTGCAAGTCTATTTCTGATTTATTTATTTATAAATAAATAATTATCTTTTTTTCATCTGCAAAAGCAGATTTGTCATACAGATATCAAACTATTTGTATCATTTTTTACTTAATTTATTTATAAATGAATCAATAAATAATTTATTTATTTAAGATTAATTACTTTAAAATTGACAAAATTGTTAATATATATATATTAATGAAAGTACTAGAATACATTATTATTAGTCAAATAACATATTAAATAGTATGAAATATTTCCTAGTTTAGCCATAAAATTCTGAAATATTTGATATCATGATTTATTGCTTATGGGTTATCTGGCAGTATAGCATGCAATATCTTTTGTCAATGATTAATGCTGTCTCATAAATGCAGTCAATACATTAATTTTTTTGTTATTGTTTAAAAAAAATGATAAAGAAATACAATTTTACTTAGTTTTTATACAATTTCTGGACTAAAAGTAAACTTAGATAAAACTTATAATAAACTTTTATAAATATTAATTATTCAATATGCAAATTTTGAATGTGAATCTTTAAGCAATAAATATAAGATTGAAAACTTCTCTGTTATATAATAGGTAATATTTCAGAGCCTCTTCAGTAAATTTTCCTTTGATAGCCCTTTACAATTAATAAAAAAGTTGCATGTTTTGAAATAGTATTTGAATTTTAAAAACTACACATGATAAATGAAGGAAAAGTATCATTTAGTTAAAAAATAAAGATTTTAAAAAAATTAAAAAATATTGTTTAGTAAAACAAAAAAAAAAGATATACTTGTTATTTATCAAAACCAGATGATTTATTAAATTCAGATGATTGGCAAATAAATATACATTTCTGTCATACTAGTGTTTTAATGTAAGTTTTTTGCAAGTTATAGAGATGTGTGTAATTAATTATGAAATTGTAAAATCTTTGTTTAATAACATAGAAATAGATATAATTTTATAATTTATTTTAAAATATTACACTTTTAAACTACAAATCATTAAAAAAAATTAATGTCAATCCTTTCTCAATAAATATCCCCATCTGGCTTTGATTTGAAATCTTTACAAAAAAACAAACAAACATGAAATGTATTAATTATATTATTAAATAAATGCACTATTAAATTTAACATACTATTTAATAAATGTTAAATAAATTATTATTTTAAACAACCTTCTTCAGTTTAGTGCACAAATATGATTTAAAAGTAAAAGTTGGAAAAAATATATATATAAAATGTAAATTATCGATAAAGTATTTTTGAGATAGAGTAGCAAAGTTAAAAAAAGGGGCTTTCCTTAATATGTCACTTTACTTTTTAGATTCTGTCATTTGTGATTTCTATACTTAGTCAAAAATCACATGGCTTCATAAGTTAGCTCCATCCAAGCTATATTACATAATAATGATATCTATTAACTTTCATAGCTAATATGCGCAAATGAAAATTAATGGAGGCTAGACAACAATGAGAACAAACATCTACATCAAAATTTAGATGACAGTCAGTGTCATTTTGAATTTATCACCATTCACTTTATTTACTAAATTACTGTGTTCACTTATTACTCTATTTTAGTAGTTGCTTTATGAATTTCACTAGTAAAAAATGTTAAAAATTGGAAAGTTTATTCAGTGTGTAATTTTTCATATTACAATGGTTTTCAACATCAAATTATGCAAAACAAATGTTAATAACAATAATAATTATAATCTATTACACCAAATATGTCCATGCTTTTATACATATTGTAATAGAAAAGGGAGAAAATGGAAATGAAAAGATATGAAAAATTGCCTCACATATGAACAATCTGTTTAGAACTGAAAAGATTTTTAATATTCCAAATTTGTAGCAAAAATAATTTGATTTTTTTACTTGATATTCAATGAAATAATTTAGATTTAATAAATAATATTGACTATTAAGATAATAACAAAAACATTCATGTTTTCTGGTGATTTTGGAAAATCATTTTAAAATCAGTTTACAAATATAATATATCCTGCCAAAACCATTATTATTTTTATTTGGCATAAAAAATGTTTCACATGCTAAACACTAGATCACTTTTCTCCAAACTTTAATGATGTTTGTCATACTTTCCAATAAATGTTTTTCTACTTTTTTCCTCATGACTTCTTTAATCCATTTTGTGTTAAAGTATTTGCTAAATAATCTCCACTTTTTAAAAGTATCTTTATCCATTATAATCACTGCTTTAATTTTTTGGTCATTACATTAGGGTGCCATATCATAGCAAATTGATTTGACATTTTTTTTACAAATATACAAAAAAATATGTCATACATAATACGTGTTAACACACGTAAATATATAAGTATATTGCACAGTTATTTTTAACACATTTATACATATTTACATTGCAATTTAGTTGTACAATTGGACATATTAAGATATTTACAAAATAATTAATAAAAAAGAAAATAATGCACTTATAAGTAAAAACAGTAAATTGATAAATTGAGCAAGAGAGAGAGAGAGCACATTTACAGATGCATATATTCTAGTGAACTGAAATAAAAATGTATTACTGAATCAGTTTCAAAAAATAAAATTTATCTTTTTTTAATTCTTTATGCATGCCTATTTTTTATTTGTAGTAAATTAGCTTAAAATCATTGTTTTAATGAATCCTTTGCTAAAAATATCTATAAATTAAATCCTTTATAAAGGAATATGTTATTCTTTAATGTTACTATGTAGGAGAACATTTTTATGTCATGTTTTTCAGCCAGAAACTTAATTTTTTAAAAGTTTTTCATCTACTGAAAATGTAACATTAGCAGTTCTAAAGTAATATTATTTTTTTTTTACTATTTTATAAATATCAAATTAGCTTCAATTTATGATTTTTTCCTTCTAAAACTAAATCAGTTATTTTTATTTAATCATATAAATAAAACCTTTTTTTGTTTTATTTGAAAAAATTATTACTACCATTAAACTTGTACTTTGAAACCATTTTAAATAAAATTTACAGTTTCTAACTCACAGTAGTAAGTAACATTTGAAATATATGTCATTACAGCACTATGATTCACTAAATGCATGTGAGTGAGATTCAATAATTCATATATAATGTATAAGATAAGAAAATTGCTACCTCACTGCTTGTTACAATTCAAGTGATATTTATACATTTTTATCTGTTATATTTGCATCTTTTTCCAATTCATCTGTAATTTAAAAAAAATATATACTGAAGTTATACTATACTTTCTAAATTAATTAATCAATATCCTTGTATAAGAATCTTTTACTCTCTTATATAACCTACTGTTCAATATTTAATTTTAATCATTTCTTTTCACTACTTAGTTTTTTTTTATTTGCATTAATTTTCATTTGAAATTGTCTAAAAGCTCTATCAACCATGCAAAATCCATTACAATCTTCACTTTTGGAAATATTATTATATCATCACTACATCTAAATCAATGACCTCTATTATTGATGATTCTAGAAAATTTCTACCATTTATAGAAATTATATTGTTTTTCATCTTCAAGCTACCATTACATTATCATTTTATTACTAATAAAAAAAAAATTTTGTTTCCTTAGATTTTCATTATAATTTTTTGATTTTACGGCATGTTTTAAATTTTTCTTGAATGTTTTTAGTCTTTTATTTTAATTTATTTTATCAATTAATTTACTATTATTTAAAAATTTATGTTTGAAATTATTTTTTTAATTTCCATTTTTAATTTATGTATTGTCAATTTTTTTCTAATTTTTTATTTTTAAAAATATATTAATTTCTATCATTATTATTGTGATCAGATATAAACTTTAGTTAAACCTATGTGCTCTTAATATGTGTTTATATCTGTTTGAAATCAAAACATCATTTTTTTAAGCAAAAGTAATAAACCATGGTTAAAAAATATTGAAATCTAATCATACTGAATTTATAAACTTTGATAAGTCAATCTATTTTATTCACACAATATCAATTAACTATTAACTGTTACAGAACACTTTATTTTAAAAAACCACAATAAATCACAAATTTGTTTATTTTGATAACAATGTCATCTTATGGATTACCTTATAGTCAAGAATCAAAATGTTAAAATAATTAATACCCTGTAAGAACTTTTAGATACATAGCTAGATTGATCATTTATTTAATGTATTCCAGGATTGAAATAATAATTGCATTATATTGATAGAAAATTTTATTGATTTTTTAAAGGCAATTATATTGTTTTGTAAATTTTAATGTCCATTATACAATAAAATTAAAAATATTGATTTTTTTAAATAATTATGTGATTGTTCTTACATTTCTTGTAAGAAAGTGTGTCGAAAAATATTAAATAATTTTGTTTTTAAATTAATTAAAGTAAAAAATTCTGACTTTGTTTTTTGGAAATGTCAGAAATAGTGTCATGATTAACAGAAACAAGTAAGGTTCTCTAAGTGAAGGATAAAAATAAATGAGGAGATTTATAACAAATATAAGAATATACAGCCAAAAACTTAATGACAAAAGTGATTGATGGAATAAAACTGCTAAGATGATCTAGCTCTTTTCTTGTAATAATCCCTTACGTATTCTTGTTAAAAATAATATTTGATTCTAAAAAGTTTCATATTATTATTAAATCTAAGAAAGACTATATGTCCCTATGATGATGATGTTTTAGATAGATGGTGGAATTATTTTGATTATCTTTTCAATAAAACTTTAAAATTCAGATGGTAGTATTTAAAGATCTATTATTCATTTTGTGGTTCCATTTAGATTTGAATAAGCAATATGGAACATGCATGTCTCAATAGACATTAAATTAGGTCTTAAAAATCTTAAAAATAAAAAAGTTGCAGATGTGATTGGGATATCTGAAAATTTTGAATATAGGAGTAGATGTTTGTTTTTATGTTTATTAATATATGAATAGATGTTTTTTTTGTTTTTTTTTTCTTAAGTGTCATAGCATCGGCCAGGACGCGAACCCGCAACCCAGGCAACTGCCAGGCAATCGCGCTAACCTCTCGACCACCAATGCAAGACTATATGAATAGATGTTATTTTCAAAAATGCGGAATTTGTACAAATATTTGACTCTATTAAGTTACTATAAATAGCTTTAAAATAGTTTTATTGTTGCAATTAATTAAACGAAAAGTCTTAAGAAATTATTTTGAAATATATTTGTTATATATTAAAGTAAACATTTTCAAAAACATTACTAAATAAACTTTCCATATAGTGTTGTTTTACATTGTTCCCAAGAAAGGATAAATATATATATATATTATTCGCAAATATGTGTGTTTTGTATATTGTTGTTATTGAATAGTGTATGGTTTTTGAATCAATTGTGAAGATTTCTGCAATATTTAAAATACATAGATTTCACGAAAGTATTCTTATTATATGTAACTGCTACATGGCGGTATAAAAAATGGATGCTTCTTGGTGTTTTGGAAAAAATTCTAAATAATTTGAAATCAAAGCTGAATTGTCTTATTTTATAGGTTTGAGGAAGAGATATTTAATTAGAATTGTAATAAAAAATATTACTTTTACACTTTGATTGACAACATGATGTCTATGGTGTTTGTCAATTTAAAGAATAATCTTCACATTATTTTAATGTTTGAATACAATCGTTAGAAAATTTTGTTTCCAATTTATGATTAAAATTAAGATTTACTTTAACAATCAATGATCAAAAATTTTCTGTAATTGATTTTATTTTGAATAAGTAACAATTTGATTATATTGTTAGATCTTGAAGGTACTTTAAAAATGGAGGCTTAAATAGTTTAGTACAACATAGATCCAATGTGATTTTGCTGCAGCAAATCAAAAGATAGTTAATTTATCATAACTAGTTTAATTAAATAACTTTTATATATAATTATTGTTCAGTCAAATGCAACATAATGTAGAAAGATACTGATATAATTTATAATAGAATAAAACAAATTAATATAAATATCTTAAGGACTAATTGGAATTGTTTTTTTGTAATCCTGAAGATGACAATAAATCTGTTATTGTTATGAAAATTTATATTAAATTAACATTTAAAATAGATAAAAATAATAGACTTACAATTATTTTAGATTTTAACTTGATTTCAAAAGCACGCAAAAGAAAGACTTCATTTATGTTAGAAAGATAGTTATTTATTATGATATAGGATGGCTTTTAAGAATTTATCATAAAGAATCATGTAGTTATTCTAACCAGATGATGGAATCATCAGTGTCTTTATTAAGTTCATTAATTTTGCTACTAAAGCTACAAATTTGGCAGCTATTTACTATGTGATTTGTAACTTGTGTTTTTCCACATTTACCTCAGGCCAGTGGCTTATAAATTGTATTTATAAAACAGATATGTGCAACAAACATGAGTTATCTTTAATCAATTGTTAAGCATCCAGTTGTGACTAAAAACATCAAATCCAACAGGCTTCATTTTTGGATCTTGATAAAGAAATTTGTTTTCACTCACCATAAGAATTCCATTTTTCTGCCATAATTCTTTGATTGTAGATTTTTTATTTAACATCCAAAGAAAGATTTTGATTTGAGATAACTCTTAGATGGTGAAACTGCATCTTGAGTGTTTGACAAATCCCATCTGCTTAACAACTTTTTATATACATTTATGAAGCAACTTCTCTTCTGATATCTGGTAGAGAAATATGTGAATATTTAATTGTGTATTCAGAAATTTTGTACAGAAACGTTTCTTCCAAACAGGGACTGGTTTTCACCAGAAGAATATGCAAATGCTAAAGAATATATCCTTAAAGTGTTTGATCACAACCTCAAAAATTGCCACCTTGCTTTTCAAGGAAGTCTTTCTTAGAAATTAAATTAGTCAACCACACATTAAATATGTATCATATTGATTGCTTTCATTGAGGAGATATATTCCTAGATGTTAGAATACAATGAAAAATTGCAATTTCATAAGGTACTGAATAATTTTAGAATCAAATTTTGCTTCAGAAAACATAGCATTGCAAAATATTAATTACAAACTAACTAAAGAAGTAGAATATATTTTAATGTGGATTTATTAATTAATTTGAACTTATTTGTTTGTCGAGTTATGAAATAACCATGCTTAATTTTTGTTCCTTATCTTTTATTATTTTTCTCTAGAATACGTATTGCATACTTGTCTAGAGTATCTGCTAATGTTACACACACATATATAACCCCATACATGCTAATCTAAATAATTATAAATATTTTTACTTAAAATTTCAGATATACTTGTAAAGTTATTTAATTTTTTTTTTTTTTGCTGTTAATTTTGCACTAAAACTTCGATTTTTTTTCTTTCTTTTATCTGAGATGTTATTAAATAATTTATTAACTGAAAATAATACTTTCCATTATTCCTATAAGAAAGCTTTCAAAAAGAAGAAAAAACAAAACTGTATTTTTAACGTGCTGAAGTTCATTTAAAATTAATGAAATATTGTATTTGATAAATCAAATATAATGATGCTGATTGGCTGAGAGAAGCATTTTTTTTACTGTTTATTAAAAGATTATGCAAAGGTTTAGAAAAGATTGCACATCATAATTTATGGGTAAAATAAAAATTTGAAATGCAACTCTCTTAATTAATAAAACATATTGTGTGTATCTGCTATTGTTAGTAATATCACAAATTCATGTAGAATTTAATTCCGAAATAATTCTGTGATAAAGTTATTTATATAATTTAAACCATTAATATACTATCAGAGATCACGTGATACTAATTAATATTATAACTTTATGAACTCTAAGGTGATATTTTATTTTAGTAATATTTTAGAAATCATATTTTTACAAAGTTAGTAACAAATCTTTATACTATTAAATGTCTAAAAAAAAACCATTTTCTTAGTTGCGATTTTTTATGGGAAGGATGATCATTATATACTTAATATTAAAATATATTTTAATTCTGCAGGACTAATATGTTTTTCTAAGTCTACAGACATTTGAGAATAATATGAGAAACATAGAAGTTGATATATAATCTTATGTATAAGATTGTATATATCTATGATGCATCAGATGCTGCTATGCAACTTCATCAAAGAAAAAAAATGTTTCACTATAACTGTTCATTAGTCATATTTATTTATATTATACTGTCCAAGCTAATAATTTAAAATGTTCCATATATATATATGATTATAAACTTAAATCATAGTGTTTGTGTAACTCAGCAATGGCCAACCTATGGTGTGTACAGCAAATTTGAAACAGTATAGAATCAATTTTGATCTAATTAACCCCTGATTATAAAATTAATAGGTAACACATTAATTAAAACTAGAAAAAAAAAGATCAAATTCAATCTGTATTTTTATATTGGACTATTTTCATCATCTAATATGTGTGCTGAATGTCTTTAGAAAAGTGTAGTATTTAGTTAAATATTCCAAATGCATTCAACTGTTAGTAATATCACAGCAAACAGGTTAGTATATGCACAACGTTTCAAGAGGTATTTTTCTCCCCTCTTCTTCAGGTGTTGCTGGCCTGACCAGTGACAGTACTAGCATGGGATTCGAACCTGGGCCCTTAGAATCTTGATGGCTCAGTTGGTTAGAGCATTACCTTAAAATTCAATTATCAAGATTCTAAGGGCTCAGGTTCAAATCCCATGCTAGTACTGTCACTGGTCAGGCCAGCAACACCTAAAGAAGAGGGGAGAAAAATACCTCTCGAAACATTGTGTATATACTAACCTGTTTGCTGTGATATTATTAACAGTTGGTGCATATACTAACCTGTTTGCTGTGATATTACTAACAGTTGAAGGCATTTGTAATATTTAACTAAATATTAAACTTTTCTCAAGACATTCAACACACATATTAGATGATGGAAATAGTCCAATATAAAAATACAGCTAGAACATCATCATCACAAACCTTCAAAAAAACATCAAATTCAATGAATCATTTTTTTTTTTAAAAGAAATATTTCACATCAATTCTATAAGTAGACATTTTACACTTGCATAATTTTGAGAATTAATCCAGAGCAAGTGTCTAATTGTTTTAATATTCATTATTTGTAAACCTTGCCGTTTTGCTGATCTATTTTTTAAAATATCAATGAAATTCGTAAAAATTAAATGAGCTAACATCTGAATAAATTCAAATTTGAAAAATGTTCTATTTCAAAAATTAAAAGTCTGTTGAAACAAAACTGTCAGGAATCTCATTTAAATAAACAATATTTAAACTCAATTATATATATATATATATACTATATTATATGTATGTATTTTTATATTATATATATAATATTTTTTTGGTGTTTTGTTGTGAGGGTGGGGGGGTGGGGGGTTTAATATATTTTTTATATATATATATATATATATATATATATTACATTATGTTATAAAAAAGCGAAATATCACTTATCCATTTCATACTGTATTGTATACAAAAACTGAATACTAGTGCAAAAATGTATAGCATAGGTGAACTCACAGGTGAAAAATTAATACATAGACTAAAATAATAGCTATCTACCTTTAAAACTATTAGAGCTTGAAAACAAATTTAGATGTCTTGATCACTGTAGAGAAAAAGATAATAAATTATAAAAAAGTAGCAAATATATTTTAAATTATTAATTATATTAGGCAACTCTGATATTTAAGAACAACTTAGTAAAGAACACCTGAGTCTCATTATATGCAGAATTTTTTAATGATTTTGAAATTATGCGATTTATATTTCTCTTTAATATCTTTGTATGCAGTTTTCTTTTATGCAATAAAAAATATTAGATCAGAAGTCGAGCTACAATAATGTGCTATTACTTTAAATATTATAATTTTTTTGCACTCACTCATCATATTTAAAGTAATAGTGCATTATCAGAGTTTGACTTCCATCTAATAATTTTAATATTTTCAGCACTTTATAATAATACTGTAATAGATTTTATGCTATAAAAAAGTGCATAATTCACTTAAAATCAGAATTTCCCCATTTTATATAGACACATTAAATTTTACAAGATCATAATGAAAATCTGATCAAACGTTATAGATGCCTATACTATGCATGTTGTTATTTTTGCATTTTAAATCACATTCTATTTTTTTCTTTTTAAAAAAAGAGTATGTAATCCATTAATCATTTAGTGTCCGCAAGTTTATTTTTAAAAAGTAAATAACAGTGGTGGGCACAATTAATAAAATCTGATTTTTAATTGCAATTAATAATTTAAAAATTATGTAATATGATCTGAAATTAATGTGAAACAATGAAATTTTATTTTTAAATGGAATTGAAAATTAAAAAATTAAAGACAAAAATAAGAATTTAATTTTTAATTGTTTTAATTAAATTTTTCCCAACAGTGGTGAGTATGTGTCTTTTTATCATCATAAATCTATGTTCTTATTTTTATTTTAAAGTTTTAGTTTACCCTAATGGAAAAAAACAAACACTCAGTAAAATTAATTTCTTTGAAAACAACAATTTCAATTTTAGATTGCTTAAAAAAATGGGCAGAATCAATAGTGATTGGAAAACATTTGCTTGGTGCTAGTTGTATTTCCTCTTGTGACAAATCTGATGTCTTACCAGTTCACAAACAAACCTGAATATTGTCAAATAGTGATAATGATTAAAACACTGTACATGTATAAAAAATGTAAAATATTGTAAATTACACATAAAAATATATTATTTAAAATAAAATTAAATACCGTAGTTAATACAAAAAAGTAAAAAAAAGGTTGTCTTGTATCAATTTTTTTTAAATTTGAAATTTTTTATTAGTCATATTTTATTTTCTTATGAGAATTTTAAAGTAATTTTACATTGTTGCTTTGCTTTTATGCAATTTTTGAAAATTACAGTATGTATCCCCCGTTTTTCAAAGTATGTTAAGTCTTTTTTTGTGCGATCTCTTTTGTGTGCATTTTCTGAGGAACCTATCTACTGCATAAAATGAGACCCAGGTGTATGGTTTAACTGAATAAGTTAAAGCAATTGATTGATGTTATGGTGATTTAAACTTTTAATAATTAAAAACAGACAAATCATACATTGAACTACCATTAACAGACACATCTGCATATATATCTAATATGTCAATTGATAAAAATATATAAAAAAATGTAATTAAATTTACTATGAAGCAGTTTACAAAATACTTGTAACAGAAAAATAAAATAGTACACATTTTATTTTAATAAACAAAAATATAAAGATATAACAAGTGGAGATAGATTAGAAAAATAAAAAATGTAGTAGTCATCAATCCCAAATAATAGTCATTTGAATAGATTTTATATATATATATATATATATATATATATATATATTCAAATATATATATATATATATATATATATATATATATATATTATTTTTGAAATACCAGCATAATTCATATACTTGGAATTTGAATGTTATATAGGGAATTTGACATAGACTTTCAAGCTCCATTTATCTATCCACACTATCTCATATAACTGATACATATGACTACACAAATGTGAAAAATATAAATGATCTCCAATATACATATTTCATGCTAATCCAGCACTCATCAGTTGACACAGATCCTCATTTCCCATACATGTATATAATCAGAGCTCAGTTTATATTATGATAGTAAATCTTCAAACTTTAATCAAAGGCTTCAATCTATTCCATCCTCCATTTCTTCAGCCATCCATACCATTGAAAATCTGATAATGGTACACCCAAATTTGTTATTGATGCTTATACTGTTGTCATGCCAATGTTGACCTTAAGTCACTCTGCCCTGTCATGAATAAGACCTTATTCATTCAAATACACAGAAGACGGATGAGCAAGATATAGGCTAAAACTAATATTTTTGAAGGCATACCTCATATACTTGGAGTTTAAATGTAATATAGGAGACTTAAATCCATGCATTCAAGATTCCTTCAGCTACCCACTCTATCTCATACAACTTATAAACATGGTCACAAACATAAAAAAAGTAAATGATCTACAATATATATATTCATATAAATATATATATATATATATATATATATATTCATGCTAAATCAGCATTCATCAGTTATATATATATATATATATATATATTGAACCGCCCACCTTCTTTATTTTAACTACCAACGACAAATAGAAATATAAAATACTATTCTTCCCCTACTAAACCATCCAATTTTTGAAGGTGCTTGGTTCTCAGGTACAGTGCAAAATATCATTGGCAGCAAGCTATAAATTACATAAATACTCAGCTACTAGACAAATACTGACCAAATAAACACTTTATTTATTTTAAGATAAACCCTTTAGGTGCCAATTAATTACATAATAATTAACATATTTATCTGATCAGCAACAGATTCAGTATCTGAGTCCCCAGCTAGCTCATCGAATTGTAGATGCCTTTAAAAAAAAAACCTCTGCCCTATCTAATAATTCTATTTTTAATAATAATGACACTTCACCATCCAAGAAAACATTGACATCCTTACATAACAAATCCTTATTTTTAAAGACAATTTTTTTTTATTCTTTTAGTTTCAATTTAACTATTTCTTAATAATAATTAAATCTTTCCATTCCCACTTTATTAAAGTATTCTCTCAGCATAAATATGTGTATTCAAATATACATATAAATATTTAAATGACAGTTTAAGTATATATATATATATATATATATATATATATATATATATATATATATATATATATATATATATATATATATATATATATATATATATATATATATTTAAAAACAATCATTTAGCTTTATAATTCAAACATGCACAATCTTATCATTTTAAATAAATGTTTTAACCTTTGTATTGGCTATTACTTTATTGGCTGAGTGAGGTAAAAGTCTAAACTTTTATTTGGTTAACTCACAAACTCAACTGTCAAAATAAATTCATCTTTTAATATTATATTCACTTTAGATTCATTTGTAAAAAGTATATTAATAATTTGTCAGGTTATGAAAATGAATGAAAGTTTTTTCAAAAATAAATTTTCATTTATAATTTAAAAATATTTGATAATGGCAGCAAATTTAAAACAAATATTACTTACCAACCAAATAACTTTGATGATGTCAAAGATTTCTTGGTCAATTTTACATTGCGTGGATAAGTAAATAATTTTGCTAAAGTCTTAACTATTTTTTTTTAAAATAATTTTATTTTTAGCATATTTTATCAAAATAATTTAAAATATGTCAAAAAATATGTCAAAAATAATTTTAAAATGGACTAAAACATTCTTTTATCACTTTCAAAATGAAGGAAAAGAAATCTTAGCTGATGAGCAGCTTTGTTGGACTTAAAATGTAAGTTGTATTGATTTTTTACTTGTAAAATAATTCAAGAGAGGGCAGCATCTTACAGAACTTTTTTTAATCTTTAAAAAGAGTGCAAAATCATTACTCTAACATTAAAAACAATAGAATTCAAGCAATTTGAAGCCACTTCGAGTCATCTCATAAGAATCAGCACAAGGGTAATACATTATAATAACTAAAATATACATAACATACAAAATTAAAATTCATACATACATGCACACAATGTCTTTGAATAAAGTTAAACACAGAAGCCGATATCATTTGTATTTCCCAGATACTACTTGGTAAAGTTTAAAGTTTTATTTATTTATTTATCACAGTTTTTTTTAAAAGAAAATCAAGAATGAGAGAATATTAAAATTAAAAGTTACCTAGAATTTGGAAATCTGAAATGACATACATATAGCACAGTGTAATTTCTATAAATGTTATCTATGACCAGTTAGCACTAACCTCCAGTAAATCTTCCTTGAATTCATGATATTATATAACCTTCATGGATTTTTCAGCATAAACACTCTGCTACTTTATTGGCTTTATCCAAACATGTTTTTCCATCTGAACTATCTGCTATGTTATCGCAGTGAAGGCTCCAGCTAGCTGCACAATACGCTAAATTTAACAATGCATCATTTTGGTAGATATAACAATTTATATAATTTTCGATTCTGTAGTTTTAAAAAATATTTTAAAATATTTTTTTTTAAATATCACAAATAATGATGGAATGTTGAAATTTTTAAACCATCTTAATAATGACAAAGTTTTGTTATGTCCAGCATTTATTATCTTATGAAATTACTGTACTTTTCCTTCACTCTGATTGGGCTTCTATTTTATTTGTTCAAAACTTTTACATACGCACACATTTTATTATTTTATTAAAGAACAAAACGAATTTTCTTTACTACTTTTTATTACAAACTAATCAAAAATAATATTAAATCATTTTTTATTTCAAAAATAAAAAAAATCTTACTATCTTTAAAAGTGTTTTTTTTTTACTTTTCTTTAACAATAAACCCCCTTACCCTACTCTTTTGTTTTTAATTTTCTATCCCTTCAACTTCTAACTTTTATTTTCCCACTTTATTTTTAAAAGGCGAGATTTATGAAATATTACTACTTTTAAATAATACTACATATTCGATAACGGTGTACCTTGGTACAATATATATATATATATATGTATCATTGTGACAACAAATATAGCATTCACCACACCACACTTGTTTATTCTTATATTATGTCAAAAAAATTCAAGAAAATACAATGTATTATAGGAAATGTAATAGCTGGCTTAATTTTGAAAAATTGGCATTTAGTAAATGTGTAGCAACTTTTCTAAATAATTGAAATAGAAACCCTACTGATCTTAATATTGATATGGGTGGGGGAGATCTCAATCGCAACAATCAGGTCAATACATTTAGAATTGTGTATATTGAGTTAATAATCAAATCTAAAAAGTATATGGAAACTTTCCTTTCAGAACATTTGTAAAACTAATAACGTTTTCAGAAAAGTATTTCTATGTAGTTTGCATTGACATTTCTCTAACTTAATGAACACATACTTTTTAGGGGATTGAATTGTCTATTTTACAAGATTTTATAAAACGAATTGTGTATTTTAAATTACTTCCACATTTTCATTTCAAACATTGATTTACTTTGAAATATTACACCAAGAATTAAATAAATTATGTTAGATAAACACCAAGAATGTATACTTTCTTAAAAAACAATAAAGGCTTTTGCAGCAAACAATTATCAAATATTGAAACTTGGAAAAGTTAAATGAAACAGGGCAATGAACAATCTTTATACCACATTAAGTAGCACATGAAAAACATGCTAAATATTTAAAGCTTGGCATACTGATGATGAAACTCTGCAAAAATATCCAGCAACATAAATCAATTACACTATTTTTGTGGCAGAATACTGTGTTTTATTATTCCTACTTAGTCATAGTATTTAACTGTGGAAGTCTTAAGTGTAATAATACACAAAGGGTTACTAGCCCAAAATTCTGCCATTAATGTTCTCACAGATCATCAACAAAAAACAACAACTTTGTAGATCAAAATAAATCAATAGAAAAATATAATGAAATATATGTTAACCATGAATGATTCAGTTTCCCTTGTGGGTATGAAAAACAAAATTTAGCATCAGATAATGAGTAAAGGTAAATAGCACTTGGTGGCAATCAACAACTTCAAATGTTTATTTTAAATGGTAATATTTAGTTTCAATCTTGCACAGACAGTTTGAACTATATTTTAATAATACTTTCACACTAATTCTGGTAACATTTTCTGCATCAATTTTTTTTTATATGACACAATATGTACACTTCTATTGGCTGTTGGGATAAACTATATTTGAATGAAATTAAATAAAAATCAATACATGCCTATTATTATTGACAATCATTAAAGTGAATATATTACATTAAATATTTTAGTAAAACACACTACATATAATTATTTCCTTTTTGAAACAAAACTCCAATACATTTAACTTAACCATTTGGAGAGACTGTTATAGTTTTCATACCCTACAATCAATCTGCTCAATATATTTTATTAACTACAGTAATCTTCTCCATATAACTGCATTCTAAAATCATTTACAAATCAATAATCTGATTCTAAATTAAAGTGTTAACCAGACCCCTAATTAAGACCAGATTGTTGGGTTTCATCAATAGAAACATTGAGTTGCAAATATTCATTCAGTAATTTGATTTATGTCTATTATATTACTCAAGCAAATGATTTTAAATTTAAACACATTATTGTTTGGAGTATGAGACAACATGTTTATGTAACATATTTGGTTAATTATTATAAGTAGAAGATTCATGGGATGCTGTTTCCTATATTAACCTAGTATTTTTTATAATAATACAAAAGTTATCCTTCAAAAATATCTAGATAATAAATGTAAAATATTATTTCAATTGAATTACGATTTTCCCCTCAATTGAATTACATTTCCCCCCTGTTTTTATGATTATTTTATTATTAAAATATATTGATCTGTCAAAGATGGAAATGTAGCTACAATTTTCTATAATAAACTTCAAAAGAATTCATACATAATATTAAGTGAATGATTTATTGTACAGGACTTCATATAAAGTTTGAAAACTAAAAATGATAGCTGGAACAATGATACAAGAGTTTTGAGTTCAGAATTCACTACATAATTACTTCACTAAACTATGCCAGAACAAAATAATTGAATTATTTATTGTTTAAGAGGTCAGACCTGAGATTAGATCTATGAACTTGGAGTTCTAAAATTTATAACTTTTCTACTGTGATAAATCTTGAAGCCCAAAATAATAAAATGGTTTATTGCTTAGGAATTCATTAATAGTTCAATTATTGGAAGTGACAAAATTAGGTCATAATACAGGGACCTTAAACTTACACATTTGCCATTTCACCTGATTACTTTTCATTATAACCTTACATCAAATTTTATAATCACAAACTTGGTAATTTAGCCTTCAAATATCTTAGAAAATTGTACTTTTCTCATACTGTCATTTTGATGAAATACATTGTGCATTTGTTCAGAATGTTTTTTATAATCACACACTTTTAATATTGGATTAAATTTTATATTAAAAACTTGACTATAATGTGTCTCAGTAAATATACAATATCAAATATTTGGTTATGGGTTGTTGCCAAATATACTTAAGATGCTGTTATAATTCTTTAATTAGTAATACAATTAGCAATGAAGTTTTTGATAAATAACCAATGCTTTGTTATCAATAAAAAGCTGTAACTTTTTTTTCAGTATAATGATAATGGGATGAAAAATAAAATTGGACAATATAAAATTAGAACTGTCTATAGAAATGCATGTAATAATGTGCACTATTAGATTATGTAGGTATGTAATAGCTTTGTATAATTCATTAATATATATATATATATATATATATATATATATATATATATATATATATATATAAGTATAGAGGATTTGAACTCAGACTTTCAAGCACCCTTCAACTATCCACACTATCTCATACAACTGATACACATGACCACACACATGTAGAAAAGATTAATAATCACCAATATTAGTATTTCATACAAAACCAGCACTCATCAGTTGGTTAAGATTATCATCTCTCATATATATATATATATATATATATATATATATATATATATATATATATATATATATATATATATATATATATAATCAATGCTCAGTTTATATTAAGATAGCAAATCTTCATACTTTAATAGACAGACTTTAATCCACTGCAACTTCCAACTTTTCAGCCAACCATATCATTAAAAATCTGATGATGAAAACTCAAATCCCATGCTGATGCTAATATTATTGCCCTACCCATGTTGACCTGAAGTCTCTGACTCTGACAGTATCCATTAAATACATATAAGAGGAATGGACAGGATACAAGCTTGATATGTAAATATTTGATAACTAGGCACTCTTCACAAATCTGGGAGCTTAATTGTCAGTATAGAGGATTTGAACTCAGACTTTCAAGCACTCTTCATCTATCCACACTATATCATACAACCGATACACATGACCACACACATGTAGAAAAGATTAATAATCACCAATATATGTATTTCATGCTAAACCAGCACTCATCAGTTGGTCCAGATTATCATCTCTCTCTCTCTCTCTCTCTCTCTCTCTCTCTCTCACACACACACACACACACACACACACTTTTTTTTTTTTATATATATATATATATATATTAATACACACATATATATATAATCAATGCTCAATTTATATTAAGATAGCAAATCTTTATACTTTAATGGACAAGCTTCAATCCACTGCAACCTCCAACTTTTCAGCCATCCATGTCATTGAAAATCTGAAAACTCAAATCCCTTGCTAATATTATTGCCAATAATATTAGCATCAGCATGGGATTTGAGTTTTCATCATCATATTTTCAATGATATGGATGGATGAAAAGTTGGAGGTTGCAGTGGATTGAAGCCTGACCATTAAAGTATGAAGATTTGCTATCTTAATATAAACTGAGCATTGATTATATATATATGTGTGACAAATGATAATCTGGACCAACTGACGAGTGCTGGTTTAGCATGAAATATGTATATTGGTGATTATTAATCTTTTCTACATGTGTGTAGTCATGTGTATCAGTTGAATGAGATAATGTGGATAGTTGAAGAGTTCTTGAAAGTCTGAATTCAAATCCTCTATACTTACAATTAAGCTCCCAGGTTTGTGAAGAGTGCCTGGTTTTCAAATATATATGTATATATATATGTGTGTGTGTAACCATTAGAAACCAATCAACACTTAGATCATCCCAATATAGATAACAATCAACAATCTCAAACTGTTGTCAAGAAAACGTCCCTTTAACAACAAAGGTGGGATTTATTGTTAAAAGAAAGTTGCCTTAACAGTTTGAGATTGTTGATTATTATCTATATTGGTATTGTCTTAGTGTTGACTGGTTTCTAATAGTTACTTATAAACCCATTTAGTCTTCAGCATTATTACATTATATATATATATATATATATATATAATGTATATCTATATATATATATATATATATATATATAGATATAGATATAGATATAGATATAGATATATATAGAGAGAGAGAGATTAAAAATATTTTAATTAAATAAAGAGAATAAAGAATTGACCCAGCTGTATTTTTAAAAATTAATTGGTAATTTTTTTTAGAAAAATATAATTTTTGCAATTGTTTTTAATTGACTAACATTTTAATTTTTTTGTATAATTGAAATGTTATTACTTCTACTAACTTATATTATTAAATATATTAATGTTATATATTGCTTGACCATTTAAGAATAATATGTTTTGTTTTGTTTGTCAAAATGTCTTTTCAAATATTTATAATTGAAGTAATAATATGTTAGAAATAAAGTAATCACAATGAAAAATAAGTGGAAATTGATACCATGAATTTTACTAATAATTCTTTTATACTGTATAGAGTATAATATACATATATAAATTTTATATAATTATCTCTAAATTCTGAGATAAAAATATTATATATGAAGTTCAGACAAAGATAACTCTCTTGGTATATATAAATAAAACAGAAAATGTAAAAAAATCATTGTTATAAAATGGTATTCATGACAGTATTTGAGAACAATGATATGTAAAAAAAACATGTGGCAATGTAGATGTTTCATTTAAAAGTATCCATTTGACTGTTGAAATGAAAACAAAATTGCATATTCATGGAAAACAAAAAAAATCCTGATAGTGAAGAAAAAAAATCGTACAAAAATTAAAAAAAAAAAAGAATAAAATGTTATTAGAGATACAGCCATCTTTTTAATCAATTATAGTAGATATTTGTAATCGCTATATTATAAATTATTATCATGATAGGCTACAAACTATTTTAGATATAATTACACTTTATTATTAGTTTATTATTACTTTGTATTTATACTGTCTGGGCTTGCTTAACATTATATAATTATTTTTTGTGTTAACAGATTTATTATTACTATAAACAAACACACCATGTATAATATTTAGATAAACATCCAAAACATTAACTAAAACTATTTTAATGTAATATTTTCTAGTTTCAATATTTATTAAGCTTAGATAAAAAACGAATTCACCTTCGTGTTAGTGCCTAATGTCTTATACCGACATGTTGATTATATAATAAAATTTAAAAGAAATAGTTTATTTATATTCATTTAAATATCTTTTCAAATAAACTATATAAAATAATAGATTATGACAGTGATGATAAAAATGTAAATAAGTGAATTGATGAATATATGAAGCACCAGTTGCATGAATGCAATGTCCTTCAGCACAAATATATATTACATTCTGATGAAAAATGAATCGATCTTTAGTTTATATTCTAAGATATATATACTATATATATATATATATATATATATATATATATATATATATATATATATATATATATATATATATATATATATATATATATATATATATATATATATATATATATAGGGTTGTAAGTTAATAGGAGAATCATGTACAGAGCAAAGATTCTATATAATTACATAACCACTTGAATAAATGACCATATAAATAAGAATAACTGAGATCTAAGATCAATATAAAACATTGAGAGAGACAATGAATGGATTAAA